>JABMCL010000813.1:1610000-1612500 GCA_018857735.1 Alviniconcha marisindica
AGCGTTTGAAGAGACTGGAAAGCCAAAGCGAAATCGAAACGAGGTCCTTCTGCTTGCCAGCCTAATGCCATTCCGCTAGGTCAAACCGGTTCAGGTATCCCAGCTCCACCTCGGCTCATTGTCTTTATTCAGACCATGCACGACCAATGCGTTGGACACAGAGAGAGGACAGTACT
Source organism: Alviniconcha marisindica (assembly GCA_018857735.1). NCBI lineage: Eukaryota > Metazoa > Mollusca > Gastropoda > Provannidae > Alviniconcha > Alviniconcha marisindica. The sequence goes on from JABMCL010000813.1 coordinate 1,610,177, forward strand.
GTGACACCACATGTCACACCACGTGTCACAAGCCCTGAGACTTTCAGGCTGGCCGGAGAACCACGTCCCTTCACATTTGATGCGCTCCTCTTCTGACACTCCCAGCTTTTCCAATTTCACGCACCGGACTCTCATCTCTGCACCCAGGGGCTTGTGGATTCCCCCTCCCTCGTGCCTTTTGCTTGGGTCTGCTTCAGAGAGCGTCGCGTGCCGTACACTGGAGGGGAAGGTGCCCATCTGTTACTGGAGGGGAAGGTGCCCATCTGTTACTGGAGGGGAATGTGCCCCTCTGTTACTGGAGGGGAATGTGCCCCTCTGTTACTGGAGGGGAATGTGCCCATCTGTTACTGGAGGGGAATGTGCCCCTCTGTTACTGGAGGGGAAGGTGCCCATCTGTTACTGGAGGGGAATGTGCCCATCTGTTACTGGAGGGGAAGGTGCCCATCTGTTACTGGAGGGGAATGTGCCCATCTGTTACTGGAGGGGAAGGTGCCCATCTGTTACTGTTCCCGATTCAACACTGACTGGGCTCACAACGGCGCGACATAACCCTTCTTCGTGGTGTGCCGAAGTGGAGAGGAAGGTGAGATAGTTTGTGTTTTGTATTTTGTATGCTTTTTGTCACAGCTTTAAAAAAAAAAAAAAAATCAGTAGGGAAATTCTGCAAAATAGACAGTTGTTACAGTGACAGGCGTACCCTGTCAAGCAGTTTTAAACCAAGTGAATCACCAAAGCATCATCACTGTGTGCTAAACATTGTCTCCGAGTCCGCAAGCTTCCCCGACCTGCTCTCCTTGCGGCCTGAGGTAAGCGTTCTTGCTTAATTCTTTCCAGCACTTAATTGGCATCGTGTGTGTCTGTGCACGTGACGTCAGCTGACCTATTCCCAAAGATCCTTTCCATCATGTTTTTCAATCTTCAGAATATAGTTTCATACTGAATAGCAGGCCAAGTGGAATCAGTGACTTCAGTCTCCCCGACGTCTGTTGACAGTGAACAGCGGCTGAGGCCAGGTCGCACCATGTCGGTCGTCTACACGCGTGGTTTAACATTAAGCAGAGATGTGCTCCTGTGACACCACATTCACGAGCTCTGAGAATTCCAGCATGGCCGGAGAGCTAAGCCCCTCACACTCCGAGCATCGCTTTCCGGCACCCTCCTCCTTGAAGTAAGGATGTCGTAAACCAGTGCTTGGAGTTTGCTAAGCCCCTTCACGTTCGATGCCAAGTGGCACTAAGTCCGTCGTCTAAGCGTAGCTTTACTCTAAGCAGTGGACAAGGTCGCATCCGACGATTTCACTGTCCTCAGCTTAATTTCAAACTAAACAGAAGTTAGGTCGCACCATTTTAGTCTCTTCAACGTAGTTTCACTTGAAACAGTAGGCCAAGTCGCATCGTTGCACGCACTCTCCTCAGGGCATCAAAGCAATCCTGGCACATGCTGGTATATAAGCACTGATCGCGCCAGTTTGTGTCTGGCGAACGATTGGTACACATTTGCCGCTCATTGCAGTGGTCATTTCTGTTGCCTGTGGCACCGTTAAATTTGCAGGCTAGCTCAAGCACCAGCCACCCGCTTTATGTAAAAAACAAAAACAAACAGAAAACAAAACAAAAATTAAACTGTTTAACGCCGAGTTGTCTCCGAAGAGGTACTGGCCGGACCGAGAGCCAGGTGGGGAAGTCCTCGCAGCGTTAGGTAGGTTATCGAATTAGATCAGTCGTCTAAGCGTAGCTTTACTCTAAGCAGTGGACAAGGTCGCACCCGATGCTTTAACGCTGCGACTACCTAACGCTGCGCTGTCACCATGAGAAGGACTCCTGCATCGAGATGGGCAGCGATGAGAGTCATTTTAATGTTTCATTCCTTGTGAGGGGCAAAGTCACAAAACAGTGTCCACAGACCACAACTTTTGAAGAGAAAGGAGAGCTGAAGCGGAATCGAGCAGAATGTCCCTCTGCTTACCAGTCTAACTCCTGACCGCTGGGCCAAACCGGCTCGCTCAATAATAAATACTGGCACAAGGTTGCGTCTGATATGTCTTCTCTACAATCCATTTTATCGGACCCTACCCCCCTTCCCCCAATCCCCCCCCCCCCCCCCCCCCCCACCCCCCACACACACACACACACACACACACACACACACACACACGCCCGTCTCCCTGAAAGCTTACTTCCAAAACATTTTTAACTGGAGTGACCCGCTCTTCCTTGCTATCTGGCGGTCGGCAGCCATTTGTCTTTGCGCTATCAGCCCCGGCCAGCGCTGAAGCGTTTCGCAAAGCTCCGCGGTGATCCATCATCATCTCTCTTCCTCCCTCG
>JABMCL010000813.1:1615000-1642500 GCA_018857735.1 Alviniconcha marisindica
TCAATCAATCTCTCTCTCTCTCTCTCTCTCTCTCTCTCTCTCTCTCTCTCTCTCTCTCTCTCTCTCTCTCGCTCGCTCGCTCGCTCTCTGCCTCACCCACCCACCCATCACCCCGAAGAAACGACCGCGTATTGTTTTCGGTGGGCAGGGGGGCGGGGGTACGGCCTACACGAGCAAATGCAAAAACGTCGTTTATCAAAGAGGAAATTGTGAAGAGAGGAACATGATCTGTATCCTCGATAGCTCCGGTGAAATGGCTGCACGCGGCCTTTTCTTGGCTGCAGGGTGTTTCTCTTGTAATGCTTCCCTCCCCTTACTCCCTGCTGCCAGCTTTGGCCAGAAAAGGGGGATTTGGAAACAATGGAGGCTAAGGGATCACTGGGTTTAAATGAAAGTGATACAGATCACAGATGAAAGCCTTCAGGGCCTGGTTGCATGGCTGGCACCAAAGGCTACGCTATCGGAGCGGGATAGTTCAACTGGTGAAGCTTCGGACCGAAAAGCCAGGCCCAATATTGACATGGGTTCGATTCCCCAGTGCCACAGTGAAAGTTTCTTCCAGTTAGCTTTCAGTGCAGACTCTCTTGGTGTTCGCGCAGCCCCCGTGTGCTATTGAATGCATCAACATCTGAACGCATTTTGAAAATCGCAAACAGTGGTATAGCATTAATTGTGTGGACACAATGAAACACTGCTCACACTGGTAGGAATGGGCAGCGCTGCTCTTGCGGCTGCAGTAGCCTTACTCTGTTAAGACGACCAGAATTTCTCGCAAGCAATTAAAAAAATGCAACAACTAAAAACCAAACAGTTAAAAACAAACATCCAAGCAAACAAATTAACAAAAAACAATCATTTAAAAAAGAAGAAACAAACGAGCCCACCAACTCCTAAACCATCAACTTAGAAGCGTCTGACTCTTATTCTTCGTAGACAGGAATTACGAAGCTGGTGAGAATCAACAAACAAGGGGGTTAATTAGCGCAAAAATAACAACAACAACAACAAAATCACAACAACAAAATCACAACAACAAAGACCCGAGTCGCCTACGATCACCGCTCTCACCTGACATGCGAGTAAACACAGAGGTACATCCTCATATAGCTCTGGTGGAGTTCCTCTGGTGGAGTGTACGTACCATGTATTTACTCGCATGCCATGCGGAAGTTACCGTGGGTGACTCGGGTCTTTGTTGGTATTTTTTGTGTCACGTCGTTTCAGCGCCAAATAACTCCCATGTCTGTTCATTCTTCTGTTCAAAAGGTGTGGTTTATGGACGTCTTGTGACTGTACCCTTCATGGTAATTAACGAAATGTTGAAATGGCTCTCTTAGTTGTCCATCTTAAAAGAAAAAGAAAAAAAGGAGGATGTACCTCTGGTGGTGTTTATGTACCTTGTATTTACACGCATGCCAGGTGATCTTGTAGTTGTACTTGTGTTACGTATTTCGAGCGCCAATTAACTCCCTTGAGTGTGGATTCTGTCAATCTAAAAGAATAATTCTCATGGGTGACAGTTTGGCATTCAGGTATAGCCCCCCCCCCCCCCCCCCCCCCCCCCCCCCCCCATCCCCCTGTCACCTCCATCACTACACACCCTCTAGGATCTCGGTCCCCGTCAGTAACTCCATTGTCACCGATCTCTCCTCACCTGTCTGGATTCAACGTGCAGTTGACCCTTTCGTTGCCAGCGGTGATGCATTTTGGTGTAGTGTCCTTCCAAGACCTGTCGCGGACATGCAGACATGTGAACGCTGAGCTGTGTTTACCTCCGCTCTAAACTGGAAGCATTTTATACATCTGTCCTGCACGGTAAGACAACGTCCGTGCAAGCGGACCCAGCCAAGACAGCGCGTGTGATGGGCCAAACTCGATCTGCCGGAGGTGAGATCTGCACTGCCTTGCGTTATTGGACTGCACGTGCCACTGCCCAGCACAGATGAGCTGGAAGAGGCTTATGCCCTGGGGATTTGTGTGGGGAAATTTGATCAGCGTTTCCCGCAGAAAGCTGAGATAATATATAGCTTTTAGATTAGATCATACATTGCAATTTGGACTACTAATGAGAGAGAGAGAGAGAGAGAGAGAGAGAGGGGGGGGGGGGGGGGGCAGCTATCACAATAAACCTGTCATGAACACTCTGGCCTAGTAGGCCATACTTAAGTAGAGTAATAGATTCGGTGTGCCGACTGACCGCAAACCATGGCGACAAAGACTATAATAAATTTAATCCAACTGAATTGCCTTCAGACGTATATACGATGTGTCTATGGTTACTACGTTTGCCTACGTGATCGAAAGCGCGTTTCCACGTACCATTTTAAACTATAATCCCACCACCGTCACCCGTTCCCCATCGTTAGGCTACAGAAGAAAGAAAAAACAGAAGAAAAAAAAAGAAAAAAAAGAAAATAATAATAATAATAATCTGGGACTGTGTGGAGATGGAGAGCGAAGAAAGTTGAAGACCAGCCAACGAAAACACCGACGACTGTTGAACCAATGACAAGTGCAGACACATTGGGTGATCACTGGCTGGCTGAGCAGCCGGCTGCATGCTGTTTGTTGCTTGTTAAACTTCTTTAACGCCGAGTTATCTCCGAAGAGGTACTGGCGGGGATGAAATCCCAGGAGGTGGGGGAAGACGGAGACTTTACCTAACGCTACACTGTCACCATCAGATTGACTCCTTCATTAACATGGGCAGCGATGAGACATTTTAATGTTTCATTGACTGTTAGGCACGAAGTGACAAGACAGTGTCCACAAACCACAACTTCTGAAGAGAGAGGAGAGTCAAGAGCCGAAGCGGAAATGAACCGAGGTTACTACTACTGGGCCAAACCGGCTCACGCAGCCTGCTTACTATAGCCTGACGCTTTACTACTGGGCCAAACCGGCTCACGCAGCCTGCTTACTATAGCCTGACGCTTTACTACTGGGCCAAACCGGCTCACGCAGCCTGCTTGAGGGAGCCTTCTTTCTTTTCTCCTCTCATGTTACTTACATAGTTCAGGAGCTGTGTGAGAGTCGAGATGGCCGTCCTGAGCTGTCCGTCCTAACGAGCCTTCTGGTTTCCGTGGACGTAAAGAATTACTGAACCATGCTTCAGGCATTGGTCACAGCTTGTCTCTGTCAACTGACATCTGAGGACATTAAGGATCACTTCATCATCATGTTACTTAACGTCCACAGAAGCCACTTGGCTTATCCAGAGCTCGGGTGCTGAGTGAAAGTCGAAGTGGACGTCCTAGGCTCCCGTCCCTAATAAAGCTATGGTTTCTGTGGACGTAAAGCTACACTTCAACAACTTGGTTTAGTAGGGACGGGGGTCGGGGGGTGGGGGGAGGGAGGGTGATCGGGTACCTATGAATAGCTCGTCATTGCGCTCCGACCCGTAAAGACTGAAGAGACCGTGAGTCACGCTCATTAATGTTAATGAGACAGGGACCCCGCCAGTGCGAAGCAGTTTGTGTACTCCACAACTTGCTCTTTCAATAACTGTGCGGACAGAGTCGCAGAGTCCGAAGGACCAGCTGTTGAAACCTGAAGCAAAAGATAGTCCAACTCTCTGTGAGAGCCCAGCTCCACCTCCCTCTTCAAGATCGATTTCTATTCGATGGTGCTTATGTCCACAGAAACCGTATGGTTTATTAGGGACGGGTCATTTCAGATCGCTTGTTGGAGTTTAGTGTTGCTTTACGTGCACAGAGACCGTACGGACTATTAGGACGTCCACCTCCACTTTCACACAGCTCCTGAAGTCCGAGTTCGAGTTCAGTGGTACTTTACGTCCACAGAGACCGTACGGACTATTAGGGATGGGAAACCCAGGACGGCCACCTAGACTTCACACAGCTCCTGAGCTCTGTTCAGATCGGTTGTGGGCTCTGTTCTTATGTGGTAGACCAGTCGAAACGCAGCATGCAGTCAAACTAAGGAAATAATGGGGACGTACGTTCCGCTATGATGATTCGTTTTTTCTCCATTCACTCTTCAACACTTACCAGACACGTCAGGGCCAGTAACTGGAACCAGATATAACATTTCATACGATGTATCATTCATTCATTGTTTATTTGCCTGTCTGTTGCTTGATAGAAAAGGTTCTATCGCGACAAGTTGCGCATGTTTTATGTTGTCCTATTAAAGTTAGCGTTTCTTTTAAGATTTTATGTTTCTAGGTTCCATTTCCCTTTTTATTCTCAAGCTCAGTATGCATGTCCGATGAGGTGTGAACTGTTTGAGAGTTGATAACTATTTCACGACATCTCCGGATGTTTGAGAGCATATATATCTGTGTTCGTCTGAGTCAACGGCAGGAATCCAAAGTGAGTCCTCCCTTCAGCATCTGGTCCAGATGAACAAAACAAAAAACGTATCCCTTTGATCTTGTTTACTTTCAGCCACATAGCATGTCACTGAATGATCTCTTTTTTCCTTGTTGTTGTTTGTTTGTTTGTGTGTGTGTGTTTTCTGAGTGGGGGGGGGGGGGGGGGGGGGGCTTTGGTGCATATTACGGGGGCAGTCTAGTCGCCTTGCCTTAGACCAGCCGTGAGAGCACTGTAGCAATGTCCAGTCGTGCCATTCTGCATGAGTGCAGTGCTCAGTAAAATAATCGGTGTCATATCACTGGGAATAATTTTCACCTTGCCGATAAAAATAAACATTTAAACAAATTAAACAACAAGAACAAGAACAAAAGACAAACTGAACTGTCCTCATTGCAGGCACTAGATGCTCGGTCTGGCTTTTGCCTGCAGGCTACAGGAGAAGAGGTACAGCGTGAGCTGAGATCTCCTCCCCCCATCCCCGAGAGAGAGAGAGAGAGAGAGAGAAGAGGAGAGAGAGAGAGAGAAGAGAGAGAGAGAGAGAGAGAGAGAGAGAGAGAGAGAGAGAGAGTGGTTGTTTTAGGATGAGAGAGAGAGAGAGAGAGAGAGAGAGAGAGAGAGGGTCTTTGTGTGTGTGTGGTGTGTGTGTGTGTGTGTGTGGGTGTGATGAGAGAGAGAGAGAGAGAGAGAGAGAGAGAGAGAGAGAGAGAGAGAGAGAGAGAGAGAGAGAGAGAGAGAGAGAGGTGGTGCGTGTGTGTGTGTGTGTGTGTGTGTGTGTGTGAGAGAGAGAGAGAGAGAGAGAGAGAGAGAGAGAGAGAGAGAGAGAGAGAGAGAGAGAGAGAGAGAGAAGAGAGAGAGAAGAGAGAGAGAGGAGAGTGGTGTGTTTGTGTGTGTGTGTGTGTGTGTGTGTGTGTGGAGAGAGAGAGAGAGAGAGAGAGAGAGAGAGAGAGAGAGAGAGAGGACGAGAGAGAGAGAGAGAGGAGGAGGAGAGAGAGAGAGCAGGGAGAGAGGGGTAGGGGGGGGGGGGGGGTTGGGGAGGGAGAGAGGGTGAGGAGAGGCGGGAGAGAGGGAGGGGGGCAGAGGGGGGGGGTGGGGGAGGGGGGGGGGGGGGGGGGGTCGGCGGGGGGGGGGGGGCGGGGGGGGGGGGGGGGGGGGATTCGGCCGCTTCACCAATCACTGCAAATTTTCAATTTCTTGAAGGCGGACAACGCACCCTTATTCTCGTCCGATTATTCAATGCCTGCCTCCTTGGTGCGGTTTGAAGGAGCCATTAGCATTTGGAACGCTCCTTCTGCCCCTAGCCCGAGTCCCTATGATATTTCTTCTACAATGGGACGCTCACTTTTCTTTCTGCACACTGTCTTTGTGCACGGGGAATCAATTCTACCTTCTCTCAGCTGCTGGAAGTTTCCCTCAGAAAAAGAAAAAAGGAAAAAACTGATCAGACTGATGAACACTTCAAAATTTGAAGGGGAAGGTTGGGGATGGGGGGGGGGGGGGGGGGGTCTGCTGACATTTTTCTCTTTAATTTGTGTCAGTGTTACTTTCAACTGAACGACCGCGAAGCACCCAACACATCTCAAATAATCTATAAATTAAAAAAACAAACTACAAAACGTCTTATTAGACTGAACGACCGCGAAGCACCCAACACATCTCAAATAATCTATATATAAATAAATAAACTACAAAACGTCTTATTAGACTGAACGACCGCGAAACACCCAACACATGTCAAATAATCTATATAAAATAAATTAAAAAAACTACAAAACGTCTTATTAGACTGAACGACCGCGAAACACCCAAAACATGTCAAATAATCTATATATAAATTAAAAAACTACAAAACGTCTTATTAGACTGAACGACCCCGAAACACCCATGTCAAATAATCTATATATATATAAACTAAATAAAACTCTACAAAACGTCTTATTAGACTGAACGACCCCGAAACACCCATGTCAAATAATCTATATATATATAAAATAAATAAAACTCTACAAAACGTCTTATTAGACTGAACGACCCCGAAACACCTCATGTCAAATAATCTATATATATATAAAATAAATAAAACTCTACAAAACGTCTTATTAGACTGAACGACCCCGAAACACCCATGTCAAATAATCTATATATATATAAACTAAATAAAACTCTACAAAACGTCTTATTAGACTGAACGACCCCGAAACACCCATGTCAAATAATCTATATATATATAAAATAAATAAAAGTCTACAAAACGTCTTATTAGACTGAACGACCCCGAAACACCCATGTCAAATAATCTATATATATATAAAATAAATAAAAGTCTACAAAACGTCTTATTAGACTGAACGATCGAATTGGAACAGGGGTTGTTGATCAGGGGGAGGGGTGATACTGTGGCGTTTGCTGCCCTCGGGTGATGGCCATGGTGATGACGACGACAATAATGATCATTTTGGCCCTTCTGTCTGGAACTCACTGCCACCACTCACTGCCACCACACATCAGAAAGGCTGCATGCAACAACGTGATCTGAAAACACATTTCTTCAGCCTGTATCACTCTCAGTAACTCCGTCCTGTTCGATTTGATATGAGCGTGGTGTGTGCCGTGTGTGTGTGTCTGTGCGTGCGTGCGTGCGTGCTAGAGAGAGAGAGAGAGAGAGAGAGAGAGAGAGTCGGTCGATATTGCGAGCTGAGTAGCAATAACTCATCGCAACCCAGTTTTCTTTCTTGGCCGGACCGCGAATTCACTTCTGGCGAAGACATTAATGTAAAAGCGCTGGCTTTGTTTCCCATCCATTTCGGCATTCCTCTGCCTAGCGATGTTCTTTTTCCAGTGTCCCTATTCAATATTCTAACGCGACGAAACGTATATTTAATTTGTGGTCCTGTGCGGCAAAAAGGTGATAACTTTACTGCCAATGCTAGCCCGTATTACTACACCAGATCAACGTTTTCTGCCAAATTGGATAATTGCAGGGAAGAACAGAACCAAACATATCAACTTTGTGGAGATTATTCACACCAGATTCAGTGCAAAACAACCAGTGACAGAAACTGTGTGGCATATCAAAAGGCAACATTTTTCGGGTGAACATTCCGGTCTGTAACTGCCCTAAGGCAAATTAAGTCTGTTGTTGTTGCATTGCTTAATGTCCTCGGATGTCGGCTGACATATTAGGGACAAGCACGAAGCACGGTTCAATATAGCTTTACGTCCACGGAAACCAGAAGGCTCGTTAGGACGGACAGCCCAGGACGGCCACCTCGAGTTTCACACAGCTCGAAAACTATGATTAAGTCTGTGTTGCAGCCCTTTGGGTTTTTTTGTTGCCTCGCGGGCATGTTGATTCTGGAATTTAAAAAACAACAACAACAACAAAAACGATCTTTAACTTGATGCTCATCGTTGCTTTCCCACCTTCAATAAAAAAAAAATCTTTTGTAGTTGTACACATTTGTGTTTTTCCCCCACTGTTAGTGTTAGTGTTACGCAAATAAAGCACTGTATACAAGAAAAGAAAAGAAGGGGGAAAAAATATATAAAAAAGAAAGAAAGAAAGAAACGAAGTGAAATGAAGACCTACACGCTTACTGGCTCGTGTCCTAGTTACTCTTGGCTTTGTGCGTGTGCTGAAGTCCATGCATGTAAAACTACTCTGAATAATACACAGTGCATTCCTTATTCTGACGTGTACATTCCTGTCTTCTGCATCTCATTATTATTCATAGCTTTTATATAGCGCTATTCTCTGCTCTCGAGCAGACTCACTGCACACATTGGCATGTGATTCTGAATGAATGACTGTATCCTTTTATAGCGCGTATTATTAATATCCATGGAAGTGGAGTACTGATAGCGCTCTTTAGTTGTTGCATGGCTGGTGTCATGTGAAATGCTGCTGTTTCGGCGTAAGTTCTGTGTACACCATTCAACCATGCACCAGGTTACAGTGTCACTTCATTCAAAGCCACATAGGCAGGGTGTATACATGTGTGCAGCCCTTCTGAATGAATCAGTGATCAGAGTTGGTCGTAGTGCTAAAAAATCTTGTTAGCTTCTAGTTTCAGGCAGATGATCTTTTGAAGAAGCAAAACAATGGGTTGACAAAAAAGGAGTTTATTTGACATCACACATAGCTTTTGCTTTCTCTCTCTCTCTCTCTCTCTCTCTCTTTTTTTTTTTTTTTTATAAAAATAAACTTAGAAAGCTATAGCAAAATGCAAAAAGATTTAAACATTCCTGACAAAAGTTAGCTAGTTAGATATTGGATTTTAATGTCCTGTCAACCACACTGGATCACCCTAGGACAGTCACACTCAGCTCAAACTCTGCTCACATATAGAAACCCTTTGTCAAGTCAATCCACAAAACCAATCACTTTGCAAACATAAAACATACCCTGTACACGCAAACATCAGACACAAATGTTTACAGTCAGTCCATTCAATATTACCCCTGTTAAAGAATACATAAGGCTAGGACGTGCTGGTATTGTCCACCATTCTGTCTAATTTATCGATACCAGATAAAAGAAAAATATTTTTTTAAAGGCATGGACAGACAATACAATAACAAAAATACACCTACCATCATCTCCTAGCTGCTCAACAAGAGCCATACAAAAAAGCCCAACTCTTAACAAAAAATATTTGTGTGTGTGTGTGTGTGTGTGTGTGTGTGTGTGGATGCATGTTGTGTGTGTGTGTGTGTGTGTGTGTGTGTTGTTTCTCAGTGCCCAGATTTTCAGGGATGTTATTTTTGTTTGCCTTTGTTTATACTCCCATGCCTTGATTTTCTTTTTATGCAGTGGGCAATGTGCTCCCATGGAAAAATGGCGCATAAAAGAATACATTTTAACTTTTATTATTACTCAGCTGTGCGCACTCTCAATTCAACTGAAAGGATTCACTACATTTCTGCAGCTATTTTTTATGTCAAAATGCTCTGAACTGCTGGCCAACTTGAAAAGATGACGCAGACCACAACTAGCCAAACATGTCATGTATGACAAAGAACCAAAACAAACAATCATGCCAACATTGCTCAGATATCCAAAATCAACATAAAATCCACACAATTGATCTAATGATTATATGTGCATGTGAACCTATAGAATACAGTTGATGAACTGTCCAGAGCAAAATTATACAAGGACAAAAAAAGATGTCAATAGGACCCCAAATGCATGTGCAATGTGAACAGTCAAAAATAATTGTGACCAAACAACAACAACAAACAAACAAAAAACAGCAACAAACAAACAAACAAAACAAACTGAACAAACAAAACAAAAACAAACACAAAAAGGAGAGAAAAAACAACCCAGAAATGGGGAAGTCTGGAGACTTCTGAAATGCTTATCACAGGATGAAGCAGATGTCATAATGGAAAATGTTTAATTAAAAAGAAGAGTAAACCTATAGCAATAGTAACCAGCTGACAGTGTACAATGTACATGTCAAGCTATTTAACATGAAGAGAAAATGCTGACTTGACTGATATTCAAAATGTGGGGAAATCTTTGTCTTATATATATATATAAACACTTTTTAGTGATCTTGAACATGTGTCACTAATACAAAAAAAGAAAAGAAAAAAAAGTACAAAATCTAAAGCCTGGCAAATGTAATCATCATGCAGTTTTAAATATCACAGAAACAATGTCCAAGAAAGTAGCAACATTATGGTTTTGTTAATACCAGAAACACATAAATCTATAAATAGCTTTTAAGAAAACCCTCTAAGGCTCCAGATCATGTTCAAGGCAACACTCATAAAACTAAAAGATTTGGACTTGATACACAAAAAGAAGATCACAAGTTTTGGTTACACTCATAAAAGATTTGGACTTGAAAAAAAATCACAAGTTCTGGTTAAGTACAGAAGTGCACCAACTGTATTCCATGGAGAACTCACCAAAGTCGTAAAAAGCAGATTGTATGCGAGGCTATGTCTGCAACAACCACACAAATGCTGCATTTCAATTTTATCTTTGTGATGCCCTTGTGACTTCAAAATAAGGTCAAAGGCACCAACACTATGAACAATATCAACCTAATGAACAAATTGGGCCCATGTGGCCACTATTCAAGTCCGGAAACACACAATTTACATACCATGTAAACGTCAAAATGTAACTATAGCATATATATGTTTCATCTACCCCACAATACAGTTGAAATTAATTGGGAGAGAAGTTATCTAGATACGATATTTTCAGTTTCAAATGTTCAACACTGCTGTGACCTTGAACAAAGGTCAAGAGTACTCAAAGTGATGTGCACAATCTGAGAAAGTATTGTGCACACCTTGACATAAATAATTAAAATGATCTTGCAGTGTCTGTGAAAATCCCTCTGTTAATGTTTTAAACTGGGTAAAAATGGCCTGATCATTATAATTTTCATACTGATCATTTATACAGACTGACATGAATTTTGTTGACATCTTTCAAAAACCATGAAGGGCATTACAGGTACTGGAAACACAGGTTTGCACATATATACATTTATCTTTTCTTTTTTTTTAAAATAAATAAATTGGAAGTGATTGTCTTTAATTACAACAGCAGTGATTCAGAGTGTGCCCACAACTGCACACCATTAAGTGTATGCCCTTGCACTCCTGTCAAACCATACACAAAACAAGTAGTCACGCATTAACAAGTACAGCTCCATACCTCAGAGAAAAAACCAGCAAGCACAGCAATCAGACACTAGTTCATAACCGAGTGAAATATGTATCGTGTTGAGGTTCATTTCAATGACATTTGAAAATTCAAAGCACAAACATACCTGTATGGGTATGAAAGCATGTATACTAAGTAAGAAACATTCCAAAGGCATCTATTCATGGTTGTTTACCATGTACAAAAATAAATCAGCTGTAGGACTAAGAACAGATCAGGAAATAAAGTCCAAATCAAATACTGCTCTCTGAAAAATACTGCTGCAAACGTGGATATCTGTGTGAACAAATATCAAATGGTGCTCTAGCAAACATTTCCACTTGCATATGTACAGTTCTTTCTGATTATCCATTTCAAGGACTAGTGCATAAGAGTGGCTCTTGAAAAGAGAGTGGAATAAACTGAGAAGTGATTGTCTGCTACAAATGCACTCAGATGACAGTAATCTGAGTTCTAATCATAGGAGATTTCAAGGTAAATGATACACATTAAATGCAAGCTTCAAGATTCATGTCTGTTGACATATTTTACTGAGCTTTATTACAGAAATATTGTTGCCTATGAGTATAAAGCAATGTGGTTTACTGGTTCACTTATAAAACAGAAGCAAGCGCACCATCAGATTGTAACAAAACATATACATACATACATGCTGACAAAAGCAGTTTATTTGCTGTTATCACTGAGTATCATTTTCTGTGGGGTGATTGAGCACAAGAACACAGAATCACTTGCTTCTGCAATGAAGTGAAACCAATTTATTCACAGTCTGTTGAAAACTGGCTTTATTATAAGACATAGCAGATGACACACACTTTTCTTTGAAAGATGCTGAACGAACAGCCAGAGGGTAAACTTCAGTTTTTGTCTCCCTGCAGTTCTGCCTTCATCAGTACTTGTTCTACCATTATCAGTTAAATCACAGTTCTACCATCATGAGTTAAGTCACTGTTCAACCATCATCAGTTAAGTCACCGTTCAACCATCATCAGTTAAGTCACTTGTGCAGTTTGATCAGCTGGGGACTGTTTCAATATTCAGCATCATCACATCTGGCCAGAACATACTGATACAAAATTCACACAGAAACCAGGGTGAAATGTATTTGTTCCATTCTGCAAATAAAATCAGAGTAAACTGATGGCTGAGTGCAACACTGTACACTGTACATGGTGTTGATTTTTGACTTTGTCTAAATACCAGTTCTCATCAACAGGTAAGGTGCATACCCTCTTGCCACATTTTGCAATAAAAGTTGCTTGTTACTCACAGGTGGGGTAATTTAGTTGTCAGTGTCCCATTTTGTTCAGCATCTTCTGACTCTTAGCTCTTAACACACAGCAACAAAAGCAAAACATACAGTTACAAATGTTCCCTTCTCAAAACATCATTGCAGTTATGCAAGCTTCTACTGACGATCCTGTAAGTTACTATTATGAATGTACATCATTCCTTGCAGAAAAATGAAAATGAATCCAATAACTTTGACCACCTAAATACAATGGCAATACGATGGGAATAAGCTTATGAGAAACTTGATACCATACAAAACATATCACAGACTTTAAAATGTGGGCCCATACCTAAATAGAAAAAATAAATAGAAAAAATAAAACAATAACCAGTAAACATAGAGAATACTGCAGTATAAATCCCAGATACCCAGCAGGGGAGGGGATAGCTCAGTGGTTAGAGCACCGGACTCGTGATTGAAAGGTTGCGGGTTCGAATCCCTGCTGGAACAGTGGGAGAATTTTCTTCTCCAGGGTCAACTTTCTGTTCTGACTCTTATTTTGGTATCCATTCCACCCCCGTGTTACCCATGGGCTTTTACCGCAGTAGCACGTAAAAGATCCCGGTCATCCTGCCAAAAGTGCAGGTGGCAGGTTACAGCTAAACACACATACACCTTACGTATGTGGCTTGCATGAAGTGACATGGTGCATGGTTGTATGGTGTACACAGAACGTGCCGAGATGGCAGCAGATTCATGTGGCACCAGCCATGCCAGCGCTGTAAGTACACCACTTCGGTGGATATTAAAAAATGCGCTATGAAATAAGCTTGTCACTCATGTAGAATCACATGCGAGTGCAGTGAGTCTGCTCGAGAGTGGAGAATAGTGCTATATAAAAGCAACCATCATCATCATCATATATTCAGACTAGCATACTTATCCTGTTGCTTTTACATAAATGTGTATAGCAAAAGCACATTCGGATTTCCTGATGTTTGAAACTTTCATGACACTACGCCACTTTCACAGTCAAGCAAATTGCCACAGCAGGGTATGCAGACGAAGAAGTGGTCTACTCATAGTAAGCCTCATACCAAATTCGACCAGATTTCTTCAGGGATCTGCAAACAGAGACAAAGATCAAGCAAGATGCTTTAATAAGATCAAATGTTTTTCAGTAAACTTGACCTGTGGGGAAAAAAATAAACAAATATCAGGCTAACCAGATTTTTTTTACCAAGTGAGTCAGTGAACCAGCAACTCAATGTGTACTTGCTGACCAGTGTCACTGGTCATCAACCTGTTGCACCATCAGCTGGATCAAAGGAGATAACTCATGTTAAACAAAGTGATTTAACATGTTTGTCTCCCTGCATTAGACAAAAAAGCAGCCTAAAAAAAAACCAAAAGGTAAAACAAGACAAACAAATAAACAAAAACAAAAGGTAAAACAAGACAAACAAATGAAAAAAAAAAAAATGAAAAAAAAAAACCAACAACAAAAACATGGCTTTTGCACTTTCTCTTGCTTTGGACCCCACATTTGGAATTCGCTCCCACAAGACCTAAGACACTGCTCAACATTGTCATCTTTTAAACCCAAACTGAAATACTTCCTCTTCTCACAGTATTTCCACCCCAGCTAATATCAATACCCAGTTTCTGCTACAGTCATTTTGTGTGTTTGTGTGTGTGTGTGTGTGTGTGTGTGTGTGTGTGTGCTATGTGTGCATATAATACCCCATGTAAATTGTTTTGGTAGGACTGTGCTTTACATGTGTCTAGAATATTGTATTTAGGTTAATATGTATCATGTGAGTGCTCACGGTATTGATGAGTGCATGATCAATGTACATTATTATTATTATCTAATAAAGTGTACATGTTCATGCATCAGATCAGCGTAGGACTGAAAATTATTACGCATGTGTTTATGTATGTATTTGTGACGGTCAACATTCTTCAGTCACAGTTCATTGAGAAAGATTTTAAGAAAACCAAACATTCTGAACAGAATGTGGTGTTACTGTTGTTTTTATTTACACTAGATAAAGTGCACAACTGGGGAAACACCTGACAAAAAGAACTGGTCCATGGATTGATCTAAGAAAGCATGCTAAGTGGCAAGCTTTTGTCTAGATATGTCAGCCTGACATGTGAGGATTTTGGGTTAGTAAGTTGGTGCTTTCAGCCCATGGGATGTTTGAGAACATTAAGCTCCACATCATCATCAGTGGCAAGCATGAACAATACGTTTTTAAGCAACCCTGGTATCAGGCTCGCCTTTTGTTCCCACATCTTGGTCCTGCAGTGACATTGTGCTCATCAAATATTCAACCACTTCATTTGTATTTTTAACTTGGTAGAAATGTTTACACATGCATACAAAATGTTCCACTAAAGTTGATGGGGTGGGGGGTGGGGGGGGTTAAAAATAATAATTACATTAAAAACATTCAATAGAAAACAGACAAAAAACAATGACAACAAGAATAAGCAGCTAAAAATATATATATATAAAAAATACAGCGACCATACATAAACCCCCTACAAAAAATGGTAATAAACATTATCAAGATAAGCTGAATGATACACACAATTATGATGATCATAATGATGCTGGTGACAATGATGACAGTTACCTGACGATGTCGGCCCATGCGGTGAGGAGTGGCTTACAGCGGTAGTTGACACCGTGTTTCTGACACAGGGACTTCACCAGTGGGGCCACCTTGCTGAAGTGGTGCCTGGGCATCGTGGGGAAGAGGCTGCAAACCATGGCAACAAAGGGAGCTAACAAACCATGTAATAAAGGGAGCTATCAAACAAGGGCAATAAAAGGTGCTAACAAACCATGGCAACAAAGGGAGCTAACAAACCAGGTAATAAAGGGAGTTATCAAACCATGGCAATAAAGGGAGCTAACAAACCATGGCAATAAAGGGAGCTAGCAAACCATGGCAATAACGGGAGCCAATAAACCATGGCAATAAAGGGAGATATGACAATCAGGCAATCACCTCTGGGTAAACGGAGCTAGCAAACTATGACAATCAGTCAATCACTTCTGGGTAAACAGATCTAGCAAAACATGACAATCAGTCAATCACTTCTGGGTAAACAGAGCTAGCAAACCATGACAATAAAGGGAGCTAGCAAACCATGACAATCAGTCAATCACTTCTGGGTAAAGGGAGCTAGCAAAACATGAGCACTGCATCATCAACAGTGTACACACCTCCTACAGCAAATTCACTGGCTCTAATTCCTAATTTGATCAGTCACAAAACTCCATGGATGTTTTGCAACCCAGTCATTCATGCTGCCACCTCTTTCTTCATATCAGTTCTCCTTTCTTCATCAGGCAAACACAGGCTTAGCTTTTAACATTTTGGTATCAACTCCCCTCTCTTCATCACACTTATCCTCTAATGTTCTGATATCAGCTTTCTCTCTTCATCAGGCAAAACACAGGCTTGCTGTCTAACGTTTTGGTATCAACTCTACTCTCTTCATCAGGCAAACACAGGTTTGCAGGCTTACCATCTAACATTCTGATATCAACTCTCTTCTCTTCATCAGGCAAACACAGGCTTGTCTTTTAACATTCTGATATCAACTATCTCTCTTCATCAAGCAAAGACCCACTGGTGCTCCAATGGGCAGCTGAGGAGTATGTTAAAGTGTGTGTGTGTGTGTGTGAGTGAGTGTGTGTGTGTGTGTGTATGTGTGTGTTTGTGTGTGTGTTTTATGTGTGTGTGTGTGTGTGCATGCATGTGCACACATGCGTGCATGCTTATGCGCATGTGTGTACGTGCATTTGTGAGTTTCATTATGCTTGTTTGTTAATGGTTTTTGTTTGTTTATATACTATTGACTTGCATGTGGGTATTTGTGCATTGCATGCTTTTCTTTAATTAAGTTGCAGAGCACTTTGAGTCTCTGAAAACACTCTATAAATTCCCCATTATTATTGTTATTTGAGAATCCTGGTCAATGAGGCAGCCACCGGTGCATTCAAAGAAGGGATGACAACAGCCAAAGGGCAGACTCACTGGTCCTCAGGGGGACAATATCAGCCAAAGGACAAACTCACTGGTGTTCAGGGGGACAATAACAAAGGACAAACTCACTGGTGTTCAGTGGGACAATAACAGGCAAAGGATGAACTCACTGGTGTTCAGGGGGACAATAACAGCCAGAGAATGAACTCACTGGTGTTCAGGGCCACAATAACAGGCATAGGACAAACTCACTGGTGTTCAGGGCCACAATAACAGGCATAGGACAAACTCACTGGTGTTCAGGGCCACAATAACAGGCATAGGACAAAGTCACTGGTGTTCAGGGGGACAATAACAGCCAAAGGACAAACTCATTGGTGTTCAGGGGGACAATAACAGGCAAAGGACAAAGTCACTGGTGTTCAGGGGGACAATAACAGGCATAGGACAGGTTCACTGGTGTTCAGGGCCACAATAACAGCCATAGGACAAACTCACTAGTGTTCAGGGCCACAATAACAGGCATAGGACAGATTCACTGGTGTTCAGGGCCACAATAACAGGCATAGGACAGATTCACTGGTGTTCAGGGCCACAATAACAGGCATAGGACAGATTCACTGGTGTTCAGGGGGATAATAACAGCCAAAGGACAAACTCACTGGTGTCCAGGGGGACAATAACAGCAAAAGGACAAACTCACTGATGTTCTATCTGGTAGTTGAGATGGCCGGAGAACCAGTCCAGGAAGGGGCCGGCAGTGACGTTGGAAGTGGTGTTGAGCTGCATAGTGACCCAGTCTTCATCACGAGCATCACGCCTGATGTCGTTGGGCAGGTGACTCATCTGAGTGCACCACACAAACCAGTGACTCTCCAGCACCCTGCACAGCAGTCAGTCAGTCAGTCAGTCAAAATTCTAATCAACCAACTCTGCAAAGTAAGCAATCAATCAAAAATCATATCAATACCTGTGAAAAATAACTTATGAAAAAAAAAAAAAAAGTAATCAGCAAAATAGTAAATGTTTTGGGTAATCTGACTTCTTTGTTTTGGCTTATTTGTCTATTAGTTTTCTTCAAGAAAAAATCTTAAACAGAGTGGACTGCCAGCATTCTATTAAAGAAAAAAGATTAAGTCACAAAAGGTGGAAAAGAAGAAGATGATGACTGCTTTTATATAGCGCTATTCTCCGCTCTCGAGCAGACTCACTGCGCTCACATGTGATTCTACGTGAGTGACTAGCTTTTTATAGCGTGTGTTTGAATATTCACTGAAGTGGTGTACTTACAGTGCTGGCATGGCTGGTGCCACATGAAACTGCTGCCGAACAGTTATTATTAACATAACAATACATGTGCAACAGGAGAGGGAGGAAAACAGATATGTATCACTCTCTGCCACTCTCTCCACTCCTCTCTCTGTGTGTCTACAATCCTCTCTTTTTCTTCTCCCCAATGTTTTTATTCTAAATTAATATTAAAAAAATGCTGTTTTATGTATTTTTATACAGTGCATACATTGTATTGTCTTACACTTATTTTAATAAGCATTCTTTTTAACTTTTTGTGGGTGTTTTACTGGTAATTTTCTTGGAAATATGATGTATATAAATTCATTGATTTATTTAAAAGGTCTTCCTTTCTGTTTAAATTTTTTGTTTATCCTTTCCTCTTCTTTTCTCTCACTCTCCTCTGTCCCTCCTCTTTCTTGTCTCCCTTCCCCCCTCTCTCTCGTCTCCCTCCTCTCCTGTCTCTCTTGCTATCCAGTCTCTCTCAGAACTCTCTTCTCTCTCCTTGTCTCCTTCTTTTACCTGTCCTCTCATGTCTCTCTTGCTATCCAGTCTCTCTCAGAACTCTCCTCTGTCTCCTCCTTGTCTCCTCTTTTTACCTGTCCTCTCCTGTCTCTCTTGCTATCCAGTCTCTATCAGTGCTCTCCTCTCTCTTCTCCTTGTCTCTTTCTTTTACCTGTCCTCTCATGTCTCTCTCGCCCTGATATAACCACACTGGTTGACTGGGCGTAAAACACCAACTTACTTATGTCTCTCTTGCTATCCAGTCTCTCTCAGAACTCTGCTCTCTCTCCTCCTTGTCTCCTTCTTTTACCCGTCCTCTCCGGTCTCTCTTGCTCTCCAATCTCTCTCAGAACTCCCCTCTCTCTCTTGTCTCCTTCCTCTCCTGTCTCTCTTAGAACTCCTCTCTCTCTCTTCCCTTGTCTCCTTCCTCTTCCTGTCCTCTCCTGTCTCTCTTAGAACTCCTCTCTCACTTCTCTTGTCTCCTTCCTCTCCTGCTATCCAATCTCTCTTAGAACTCCTCTCTCTCTCTCTTCTCCTTCCTCTCCTGTATCTCTTGCTATCCAGTCTCTCTCAGACCTCCCCTCTCTCTCTTGTCTCCTTCCTCTCCCCTCTTGTTATCCAGTCTCTCTCAGAACTCCTCTCTCTTCTCCTTCCTCTCCCCATCTTTTCCTGTCTCTCTCGCTATCCAATCTCTCTTAGAACTCTCTCTCTCTTCTCTCGTCTCTTTTTCTCCTCCCTCCAGCCCCCCACCCTCCTGTCCTCTATTTATCCTCTAACCCCCCCCCCCCCCACCCCACCCCCATCCCCCCCTGCATTTAGTTTTTTCTTACCTGCTCCCCAACCCACCCCTCATTTTTCTCCCCATAAAACAGATGTATGCATGTATCCTTATAGTGCCTTCCGCAGTCGAAGTTTACCACAACACAGTGCAGGTACACTGACCTTGATATCATGTAGAAGGCAAAGGTACCCCAGCCACCCAGAAAGGCGCCGAACATGGCATAGATTCGGGCAAAGAAGGCAACTGCCAGGAACAGGTCCTACAAACAGGAACATGTCTCCATCAGTCTCTGCCATGTAGATCAGTCGGTGATTTACACTGGTAACGTGACCCAAATTTCCCACAGGGGACAATGAACTACTTCAAAACTATATATATATATAATAGAACAATACTGATAATAATAAACCAATATTTCTACAGTTATAGTACCGTGTCTCTGACTGAAACAGCCTGCTGATGTTTTACACTAACATCTGCTGATTAACTGAAATCACACAATGGATCTGCAAAGATTATGACAATTAAAAAAAAAATCATATTAGAAAAAATTTATATACAAAAAATACATGTATGTCAAATAAAAAACAGAACATAAAAGTGTACATTTTATAAGATTGAAAGTACTTAAAGTCTGACACGTAAAACATGAAATTAACCAAAAGCACTTTATGTTTCATCCACTCACAGTCACAAACAAGGGATTTGTATAGTCTTTGTACTTGCCCATAAAGGGAAACAACTGCATAAAGACTAAAGAACTGGGTTGGCAAAGTGTGTTTGGCTGATAAAAGTGTTTGTAAAGTGTCTGCAAACCTTCACAAACCCTTCATGAAGTCCCATTCAGAACAGGCCCTGCACTAGAGTCCTTTGTGCCTCCACACTTAAAAACTAACAGCAACTGATGTGCCAGGCTTGCAGCTACACCTATAAATGGTAACTCCTCATGACAGCTCCAGTCTCAGACTCTTACCAAATAGTCCCTGCGCTTGATGCAGAAGTAGATGACCTCATAGTGGAAGTAGAGAGGAAGTAGTAAAGGTGGGCCCACTGAAATCATATGAAAAATGAGGCTGTCAACACAAAAGGCACTGCACAAAGTAGTTCACCATCTGCTCCACCTTCATGGATTTTATTTAAAAAAATCTTTGGACCCCATAGAATGTTGGCAAGGTCATACACACAAAGTCACAGTATTCAGTTTTCATTCAATCAGTTTTGGGCATCACATAAAAAGTATTAAGACAGGATAAAACACTGTGCAACCTTTCATCTAATCTATAGATTCCATCTAACAGTCTATATTTTTACAGTTGTTTCAATTTTTCCTGTGCATACCCCCCCACAAGCCCTGTACCACCCACCCACACATGCACACCCCACAATGCATCATGGCCATCTTGCAGTCAAGGAAGTTGGCTGCGCTTCAGACGAGGAACTCACAAATGAAGAAGTAGCTGTGCTGGAAGTTGTAAGGCATGAATCCCTTCTTCTTGGCGCCCCACTCCTTGGGCAGCTCATCGCCCATCAGGAACAGGTATGCCATGTGCACGTCGGGGTCTTTGGCCAGCTTGTTGGGCTTGGCGTGATGCTGAAAGTGACGGAAGTTCCACCAGTGGGATGACGCCCCCTGGAAAAACGTGCATACACTGTCTGCACTTAACGGTATTTCTCATTTCAAGATACATGCATACGTGTAGATACTGACATTGTCTGTCTGTACTGTCCAGTATGATGTGTTTTCTGTATTATTACAAATTTTGTAGTCATGTGTATGCCAAATTTTGATAAAACAAAATACAGAAACAGAAACCAAAGCCACCAACCTTTATAAAGCCGATGGTGAGATGGTGGAACCAGTGATTAAGGGAGACATTCTTAAACACACTGTGGTGGCCGTAGTCATGCTGAGTCCAGCCAGCTTGGGCCTGGAGGGAGACAAATCATATCACAGGTCAGCATCATGCACCAGCACTTCATTTTTATCCCTTGCAACAATTTCTGATCAGCTTTGGGATGTGTAAGGAGAGTGAAACAAAGACTGAACACAAACTTGGAAATTTTAATACTCAACGGCAGTGCAAGTTAGCATGGTGCTCGTCTGGACCATTCTAACAGCCAGAGAGAGAGAGAGAGAAACAAGCAAACACACAGACAGACAAAGACAGAGTGAGAGTGATTTGATTTTTTGGGGATTTTTTTAATTTAAATCTTTCAAACCAGTTGTGTGACCCCCCCCCCCACACACACACAAAAAAAGAAGAAAAGAAAAAAAGAAAAAAAAGAAGTTAGGCACAGGTATAATTACAAATGTTAAAAACTAAATCTGGTTTGATTCTGAGCGCATCAAAACAAATGACGGAAATGTCCAGCTGTGTGGAGGAAAAGCTACCTGAGCTGCCACAAAGAGAAGCATAGCGGAGAACCAAGGCAGCCAACCGGAGCCAAACTGCCACAGCACCCACACTGACAGTGCCTCCAGGACAATGATGTGTGCTATGTGAAGCGCAAAAAACACTGGGTCCGGTTTCAGCCAGTTGTTTTTCTCCACCAGCTGGCGCAACTGCCGAAAATCATCCTTCAGGCTTGTCTAATGAAAGAAAGAAAAAGAGAAATAAATAATTATGAAGATGATGCTGGCTTGTATAATGCTAGCTATTATTGTAAGAATCTCTGCTCAAGTGCTTGCTGTGCTTAAAAATGAAATACAGCCGTGGAAAAGAAAGAAAGATAAAAAAGAAAAGAAGAAGAGGTCACTCTTGTAATGTAAATTATGGATGTGATCCATTGCTGTGTTGTGCCATGTTTTCAGACTAGCCTAGACAGATACATTTTAACATTACAATACCTCTTTGTGGTGAGACTGAATTTCCATCTTATGCTATACATTTCTGTAGGACCCATAGGCAATTCAGCATGTCTGCTGTTATACAACTCAGCATGACTATGTACCTCCCTTTATTACTGTTTAAAAAATTAAAAAATGTTCTGCCTTTTATCTCATCTTCACCAAAACATGGAATATGGACAAAAGATCAAGATGTAACACTTTGAAACTATCACCAAGCAAGGCTTTGCATTTTTCATAAAGTAAGGGGGTCAGTTAATTCCTGCTTTGCTATTTAAAAGAAAAGGTCTTTTCACTCTCTTCTTCGGACCCGACATCCAAGGACATGAAGCCCCACATCATCACTCTCTTCAAGACATTCTAAAGGGTATCCTTGTTTTTTGTCTTCTTCACCTATTTGGAACCACAGAGACTGTTCTCTGCTAATTTGAAAGCTACTCCAAGCTGGGTGTGAAGCGTGGCTGCAGATTATCCAGTCCAACTGACTCAGCCATTAACAGACATAACAGAAAGTTTAGAAAGAATAAAGATAGATGGATCATACATAAATTATTTTTAAAACTTAGTAAACCTTGAGGGTTATAATACATTACAGTAATGGAGTGAAAAACAGAGAAGAAACAAGCCAACAAAGAAATTTGGTCCATCATCGAACAGACTGCAAAACAAGGGAGACATGCAGTCACGAAAAAGTTAGTAACTGGATTTTAACACCCTGTAAAACACACAGGGTCACCTCAGGACAACCAAACTCTGTCACAAGCAAATGCACATTTAAAAAATCTACCCATATTTACACTTTCTGACGTCAATCCACAAAATAATTTTCTGCACAAACAAAAAACAAAACTGTATACCATAACCATGTACAGACGAACATCCAACACAATTTTTCAAAGTTAGTCACCCTTCAATATTACCCCTGGTAAAAGAGCACACACAGCTAGTGCATGATAGTTTGGTTGACAATTCAGCAATATCCACTTTTAGCCCTCGGTTTACATTACTCAAATGGTTTGAGGATGCGTGTGTGCATTTGCTTGTGTATAGCACCAGCATAGTACAGAATGAACTGATATGTGGATATGCCAATGTAGTGCATACTTCAAGTTCATTCCACCCCCCCCACCTCCACCCCCACACTGTCTCATGCTATTTGAGGACCGTGAACTGACGGGGCTAAAAGTGGACATTGCCGACAATTATGTCTAATTTATTGATACCATAACCAAATTAAAGTTTGATATAACAATTAACATAAAGGAATGGACAGATTTTTTATTTTTTTTATTTAGCATTACATGAAAGTATGCATAACAACAAATACCACTGCCATATATGGCAGCATCTACCAACTGTCATCTCCTAGCTGCTCAACAAGAGCCATACAAAAAAGCCTGACTCTTAGTCTTACAGTCTTAGTCTTAACTAAAATGTTTGAGAATTTTCTGGAAAAAAAGGTCAGGAGAATGGACCATCAGCAGAAAAAATGACAAGACAGGTCACAGAAAGAGCAAGAGGACTACGACTAGGCAGAAAAACAGGACAGGGGACAGGAAATGGTAATTAAATGACAGCCCTGAGATCCCAGACATCAGACATTCCCCAGCCTCCTTTAAGGGAAAGAATGAAAAAGACATTTTAAACATTCAATACTCACTGATTTATAGTCCACCACATCTCCAACATACAGAGGAGCGAGATGCTTAGACACAAAGTCCTTATTGTTATGAAACGCAGTCCAAGCATCCTGCACACACAAACAGTAATGTGACTTCCACAGGTCAACTACAGTATAACTTACAGTATTATACTATTAAACTATTATGGCATAAGTTTATCATCCCTTGCTATCAAGTAACATCTTTTGTCACAGTAACATGGACAAGGCCAGAATTGGTGGGAAAGATACCAAATATGTCACTTGAGCTCACTTTTTTTGCTCTCATTTCTAGGCGAGTCTGTGGAGTGGGGCTAGAGCATTCACTTTTGAAAGCCATGTTAAGCACAACTGAGTATGGTCACAACATGGTCCACTACCTGGCTGGCTTTGAGCACCTAATAATTTTGTTCTTTACTACAATACTGGTACTTAACTAACTGACTTTAGAGGCCCAATGGGGATTCTGGCAAGCTCTGATCCCTGTTTCTGACCTCCAAAGAACAAAATTCTCTGCTTTTTCTGCTCTTTTCTAGCTTACATTTTCTGATATCCTGTGGTGTTTTTCTGACAAAATGTCGGCATTTTCTGTCTTGTGTTTACTAATTTGTTAAAGCGCTGGTTTACAGTACGCTCTGCGACATCGACTCTCCTATGACCGACCTATGTGTGGTGGATTACCTAATTACACCAAAGTAAGCCGACATGCACTACAACTAGTAAAAGTGCCCGAGTCTATACACACGAGGAAGAAGGGAATGGCTTTATTCACATAAGTGATTCACATGAACTATCAGTGACACTTACCGACGCGTCTTCCCCAGCATAGTGACTGATCACCTTAGCACCACCAGGATGTCTTTTTGCAAACTCTGTAATGTCGTAAGCTTTTCCATTGATGAGCAACCATTTATCGTCTCTCTTGTTGTGTCGATTCACTTCTTCGACTGTCACTGTTCGGCAGCCATGTTCACCGGCCTTGCCTCCTTTACCCATATTCACGAAATGACAGCCCTCAAGATGTTGAGATTCTGTTCAAGACAAACCCACCGCTGCAGTTCGGAAACGCCGGCTAATGAACATAGAGACCGAGCGTGCTCGAACGAAGTTGTGCTACAAGTTCAAGGTGAAGGTCGCTTCTTGTGCCGGGGTTACAATCTTCGGCTTGTGAATTTTCTCGAAACAAGACGCATAAAATGTAGCCTAGTATACCAGCACGAACAGTTATATGCCATTAGTTGTAATTTCATTATCAAACAAATGTAGTATTGAACACAAATAACAACAATTGTGCCATCTATTGCAGAAATAATGTAAAGTTTCTGCAAATAGCGTTCCAGCTAGATTCCACTGGTACTTTTCCTTTTACCGATCATGCATAATGGCTTGGTATCGCCATAGTGACTACTTTCTGTTTTGCACCAACTACTTGTATAACGCATTAATCCGTAGAGTACACTACGTGCGCGTCTGCACGTTGGGTGTGGATCATAGTGTTGTCACTTCTTCTGTATCTTATTGGTATTTGGGCGTAAGTTGCGTGTGTCAGTGTGTGTGTGTGTGTGTGTGTGTGTGTGTGTGTGTGTGTGTGTGTGTGTGTGTGACAGCCTCAGTTGTTGACATTTTGCTTGTGTAGGGTGCGTATTGTTTTGTTTGATTGCACTAAATTGGATTGTGTTTTCGGATATGCTCACGTGTGTAGACCGACAACATGCAGTAGACGTGAATGTCGATTCGGAGAACACGCCTAAAATATCGTCATTATTGCAGTCACTGAGGGTTAGGTGACGGTGTGGCTGCTTGCATGAAGTTAAACTGCGCTATACGCTGACTGACATAAATGATGGCACTGACAATTATGATGATCCCTTACTTCTCATCCCATTCACCCCCCCCCCCACCCCCTTCCCCGACACCCACACTCCCACCGCACCCCATTGCTGTGTGCTACTCTTTCATTGTTTTGTACTGTTGATGTTGACCGCTTTTATATAGTGCTTATTCTCCGCTCTCGAGCAGACTCACTGCGTTCACATGTGATTCTACATAAAGACGAATAATATTATTGGGTTTCTGCAGTCAGATTAGAGTAACTAATATATATATACCGGCAGACTGGGCGTAAAATACCAACTTACTACATATATATATATAATGTGTGTGTGTATGGGGGGGGGGGGGGGGGGGGGAGGTCATTGCTTGTTTTATTTTGTTTTATTTTGCTTTTTGTACATGTACGTCTTTCTTTCTTCCTTTCTTCACTTGTTTGCAGGGAGTAGGGGTGGTAATCTCTGTTCCACCGCCCTTCAGCTCGTGGTATTTCGTAAGATCTTGACCTCAGTGATGCTGAACTTTCATAAGGTCCTGACTTCAGTGATATTAACCTTTCTAAAGTCCTGACTTGAGAGATGCTGACCTTTCATAAGGTCCATCCCAGTAATACTGACCTTTCATAAGGTACTGACTTCACTGATACTGACCTTTTATAAAGTCCTGACTTCAGTGAGACTGATTTTTCTTAAGGTCCTGACTTCAGTGATACTGACCTTTCGTAAGGTCCTGACGTTACTGATGCTGACCTTTCATAAATCCTGGCTTCAGTGATGCTGACCTTTCATAAATCCTGACTTCAATGATGTTGACCTTTCATAAATCCTGGCTTCAGTGATGCTGGCCTTTCATAAATCCTGGCTTCAGTGATGCTGACCTTTCATAAGGTCAGCCCTGGCTTCAGTGATGCTGATCTTTCATAAATCCTGACTTCAATGATGCTGACCTTTCATAAGGTCCTGACTTCAGTGATGCTGACCTTTCACAAGATCTGACTTCGGTGATACTGATCTTTCGTAAGGTCCTGACTCTAGTGATGCTGACATTTCGTAAAGTTCACACTTCAGTGACACTGACATTTCATAAGGTCCTGACTTCAGTGAGACTGATTTTTCATAAGGTCCTGACCAGTAATACTGACCTTTAATAAAGTCCTGACTCTAGTGGTGCTGACCAACTCAAAGAGGGATAACGACGTAGCATGTGTGTCTTATACCTCTGTATCTTCTTTCGCGTTGATCTGCAGCTAGATTGATGGCCTGTCACATGTCTTTCATCGTGTTTTAAACTGTGTATGTGCAGATGTGCACAATGTATATAAGTGTGTGCGTGTGCGTGCGCGTGCTTCTGTGTGTGTGTGTGTGTGTGTGTGTGTGTGAGAGAGAGAGAGAGAGAGGAGAGAGAGAGAGAGAGAGAGAGAGAGAGAGAGAGAGAGAGAGAGAGAGTGCCCGCGCGCGTGGGTGTGGGTATAGCGCGCACACGCCCATGTCCGTATGCACACACACACACACACACACACACACACAACACACACAC
Organism: Alviniconcha marisindica; assembly: GCA_018857735.1. NCBI lineage: Eukaryota > Metazoa > Mollusca > Gastropoda > Provannidae > Alviniconcha > Alviniconcha marisindica. The sequence continues at coordinate 1,641,719 of JABMCL010000813.1, forward strand.
AACACACACACACACACACACACACACACACACGAGCGCGCGCGCGCACACGCACGAATAGAGAGAGAGAGAGAGAGAGAGAGAGAGAGAGAGAGAGAGAGAGGGTGGATGCAGAATGTATGAGCGTTGTTGTATGCATACACAGTTCTTGTGTGTGTGTGTGTGTATGTGTGTGTGTGTGTGTGTGTGTGTGTGTGTGTGTGGTGGTGTGTGTGGTTGCTGGATGTTATGATTGTGTTGTTGTCCATAATGTTGCGAGCTAGTTATTTGTTATGGAGTAAATTGCAATATAACATTATCATTGTCACGCCTTTACCTTGGGATTGAAGAAGGTACTAGCTATTTCATGAATAAATTAATATCATCCGTATCCCCCGCGTTTTGATCTAAAGCACCCCAATGCACACAGTTGGGTCAAATTAATAGAATCTGTCCACTTTAATGCATCGCATGCGTGTTTGACCGTATAAGGCAAATTGTTGCACGGCAAACACTTCTCTCTCATTGCTCGGTGGTTTTACTATGCATAAGGGAGTACTCGCATGAACCCAACAGACTTTAAAGCGCACACAGTGTGTGTATGCCACACATGCATAGCACGCGGCACATCGATACGAGACAATCGATTCATGATGCGGGGCCAAGAGGTAGAAATGTACTTTATATACACTGAACGCCAAAGGAACTCAATTAGAGCATGATGCAAGTTTAATGACATAGTCAAAGGTAAATGTACACACACACACACACACACACACACACACACACACACACACACACAC
>JABMCL010000813.1:1655000-1657500 GCA_018857735.1 Alviniconcha marisindica
TCTCTCCTTCTCTCTCTCTCTCTCTCTCTCTCTCTCTCTCTACTGAACAATCATATTGAACAAGTTCATGAGCACCGGCACCTTGGCGTTATTATTGATGATGAATTTAGCTGGCGACCACACATTATTGGCACATGTAAAACAGTTTCAAAAAATCTTTATCTGTTGTCACAACTCAGACACTTTGTGGACACTCCTAAGCGCAAGCTGTTTTACCATGCTCATATTTCCTCTCACCTAACTTATGCATCAACTGTCTGGGACGGCTGTAGTGATATTTTATTTAACAAACTTAATTCTCTTCACAGAAGAGCTGCAAAATTGATGATATCTGATTCCTCTTTATCAACCGATACAAAGCTACGGTACTTGGGAATACTTCCACTCAAAGAAAAGCTTATGTTCAATAAGGCAGTGTTAGTATTCAAAGCATACAAAAATCTTGCACCTCCGTACCTTAAACAGCTTTTTATCTTTTCCAACATTCGCACCACATCAAGATATATAACTCTGCCCAAACCAAGAATAGACTTTTTAAAAACTAGTTTCTCATTTTCAGGAGCATCCTTGTGGAATACCATCCCAAATCAAATAAAATCATGTAGTTCACTTACCGGCTTCAAAACACAACTTTATAAATGGATCAGAAGCAGACTGTTATAAATAACCACACACACCAAAAAATAAAAATAAAAATAAAAATGAAATAATTTCTTGGTTTCTAATCTATATCTATCTATCTATCTATATCTATATCTCTCTCTATATATATGCATGTATAGTTTCCCAGTGATTTGATTTATTACTCTTTTGTATTGTTCATAATTATCGATTGGCATTGATTTTCCCACTATGATCATATCATATCATATATATATATAAGTGTTTGCAACTGTTCTAAGGACAGGTTGAACGACAGGCATTTGTGCCTAAACCTTTATCCTTGTGTAATAAAGTTCAATCAATCAATCAATCTATCTCTTCTCTCTCTCTCTCTCTCTCTCTCTCTCTCTCTCTCTCTCTCTCTCTCTCTCTCTCTCTCTCCGGATTTGTAATCGACGCGTACAGAAAATGAGAATGCCCACAGAACGATTTCCAAAACAGGCTCTGATTATGATGCAAAATGATATAGACAACAATGGTTCAAGAAACACTAGGAGTTGCGCAGGTGACATCAAATATTGTCTCGAATCTTACGGTTTCCAAGATGTTTGGACTGGCGAGGTAGCCAACGAAACTACATTTCTTTCAGCATTCAAGTGCAAAATGATAGAACGTTTTCAACAAGAGTGGTACTCAAAGGTGTCCAGTAGCGAAAGATTTGCAATATATCGTACTTTCAAATCATCTCACGTGGCAGAAACATATCTAAATGACATAACAATAAAAAAGTTTAGAGATGCTTTAGTTAAAGGGTTTCGTTTTGGAATAAATGAATTAAGGGTGAACAAACGCTACGAATCTGAAAACATTGTTAACAAAGACTGTGCTTTCTGTCCAGGCATTCTCGAAGACGAAACGTACTTCCTATTTCATTGTCCATTGTATTCTTCAATTAGACATAAACACATAGCAGAATTCATGGCCCAGGAAGCACTGCCTACTCTCAAAGTTCTGCTGGAGGCTCCATCCGCACTAGTTTCCAGAAAAGTAGCCATGTATGTCTTTTATGCTTTAAAGCTTAGAGAAGAAAAAAATACGTAAGCAAATGAGTACAAGCTGGTATGTGCTACTCAAGAGTTGCGGTTGTTGATATGATTATGTTATGAACTGTTGACGCTCTTTTTTTTTCCCCTCTTTTTTTTTTTACATGTTTATCCCCCCCCCCTTTTGTGTATGGGTCGGTGGCCTTCACAATAAACCATCTCTCTCTCTCTCTCTCTCTCTCTCTCTCTCTCTCTCTCTCTCTCTCTCCTTCTCTCTCTCTCCGTGATATTTATTGACTGAATGCAATAAACACCAACAAACAGGAATGTTTGAAAAGAACTATTACACTGAACATTTTCGACAAGATTACACAGTTCTAGCGTCCAGCGAGTTACACTTCTTCGAGCATACAAGCACAGTGACATACTTTTGGGTACACAGAAGAAGAAGAAGAAGAAGAAGAAGAAGAAGAAGAAGAAGAAGAGCAAGAAGAACAAGAAGAAGAAGAACAAGAAGAAGAAGAAGAAGTAAACCGAACACATATGACGCCAACAAAACAAACAGGCGACAAAGTGTGCACCACTCACCGCAAAGCCCAGGCTAAAGCGCTGTGTTTGATTCCTATCTCGTGCCCTCCTCGGATGACGTTCTCATCCCACACACCTGTCGGCAGTACGCTCTCCGATTTTAAGTACGAGAGACAAGCTATTACGTAAATGTCATCCATGCCACCACCATTCATTATGATCCACTGTCGAACCTAGGAGATAGACCGTGTCGGATTTTAAAGCGCTGTTTGCCAGAAACGGTTTTGTGCCATTGGCACCTCATTCTCCCGTTTCTCTTCAGCACA
>JABMCL010000813.1:1660000-1662500 GCA_018857735.1 Alviniconcha marisindica
CTTGTGGAGTTCAATGCTCCGTCAACCGTTCAGTAGGGTCACCTCAGCTGTCTTACACAGGTTTTAAAGTTTAACCCATTCAGCAGGAAGGTTAAGCAGTGAACCAAAACCATTCATTTTCTGCAGCTCTCTTCCACACGCGTACGAATGAAAAGTTGGAATGATAATAAAAATAACAATAGTAACAATAATAACAACAACAATAATAATAATCACCATCATAGTTATTATATTATTATTGTTATTATTATCATTATTGTTATAATTATTATAATACTAATAATACTGTAGATTTATCATGCGCTCATCAACGCCTGAGCGAGAAATCCAAGCTGCGACGTCTGACCGGCAGGTTAACGAGAAGCACTTTGCCAAAGACGTCATAAGTATGACGCCAGTAGGACAGGAAAAGGGTTAAGATCTTGGCGCCCACAAGCCCACAGGCCCTGTTTAGCGGAATGTGGGTCAGTAAAGGAGAAGGGTACACACCAGTCAACACGTTCTCAAGTGACAGAGTAATCACCCTGTGACACACATCCCCCAGCCATGCTTGAACACACTCCCTCAACACGCCTTCTTTTGGTTGAGTGTTGCTTTACGTCCACAGAAACCGTAGGCTTATTAGGGACGGAAGCCCAGGACGGCCACCTCGACTTTCACACAGCTCCTGAGCCTGACACGCCTTCTTCCACGGACCTGTATAATTATATAGGTCCATGCCTTCTTCACTGGGACCTCGGTTCGATACCGCTTCGGCTCTCCTTTCTCTTCAAAAAGGTTGTGGTTTGTGGACACTGTCTTGTGACTTTGTCCATCACTTCCTACTGGAACATTAAAATGGCTCTCACCGCTGTCCATCTTAATCCAGGAATCATTCTGGTGGTGACAGTGTAGCGATAGGTATATAATCTCTCTCTTCCCCACCTCCATACCCCCTTCCCCCCCTTCTCTCCGCCCCTAATAAACCTCACGGTTTCTGTGGACGTTAAGCACCATGTTTACTTACTTTACGTCTTCATGGGACAGGAAAAGGGGGGCCGGTGTGGCCCAGCGGTAACTCTTTAAGGCTGATATCCGGACGACGTAGGTTCGATTCCCCGCTTAAGGCTGATAACCGGACGACGTAGGTTCGATTCCCCGCTTTGTGTTCAAAAGTTGTGGTTTGTGGACACTACAATTATTGTGATTTTCCACCTCATAATTAATGAAATATTAAAATGGCTCTCGCCGCTGCCCGTCTTAATGCAAAAGTCATTCTGGTGGTGACAGTGTAGCGTTGGGTATAGTCAAGTTCCCCCCCCCCTCACACACACACACACACACACACACACACACACACACACACACACACACACACACACACACACACACACACACACACACACACACACACACACACACACGCACACCTCCTGGGATCTCGGTCTCCGCCAGTATCTCTCCAAAGACAGCTTGGCTTTAACCCCTTCACTGCCCCAGCTTGTAAAATTTCCGGGCTGAAAAGTGCCCACATACAGGCCTGCAAACAGTATATCTGATGGTCTTATAACAAGTCTACATTCAGTATTGTGCAGTTTGATAGAAACCCTTTTACGTGCTCATGCAAAGGGGTTAAAGGCCGTAATGATTGATGATGATGAAGTGATGCTTAATGTCCTCAGATGTCAGTTGACATATTAGGGACAAGTTGTGACCAATGCCGAAGCACGGTGCAATAAATCTTTACGTCCACGGAAACCAGAAGGCTCGTTAGGACGGACAGTCCAGGACGTCCACCTCGACTCTCACACAGCTCCTGAACTATGAGGCCCTAATGATGATGATGATGATGAAGTGATGCTTTATGTCCTCATATGTCAGTTGACATATTAGGGACAAGTTGTGACCAATGCCGAAGCACGGTGCAATAAATCTTTACGTCCACGGAAACCAGAAGGCTCGTTAGGACGGACAGTCCAGGACGTCCACCTCGACTCTCACACAGCTCCTGAACCATGTGGCCCTAATGATTTCAAATTTGGCACTTTTATAGTCGTTTTCCGAGTCACGGAGTGGCAAGAATCGCACTAAAAGGGTTAAGCAATTTTTATTATATTATATTACGCAAAACGGGGGAACAAAGCTGGTTCTTGGCCGGAGGCCAGTTTGGGAGAGCCGATGTCCCCGTGACCTTATCAGCTCTGCCAACACGTGCACAGACTACGTGTATCTTGTCCACGACTGCGTGTGGTCGATGCGCTTGGGCGGCCGCCAGTCATCAAGTGGTTAACACCTGTAACTGCCGTGGCTTAGCTTGTATCAATTATCACCGAATCAATAGACGTACCTTTTCCCACAATCACTCTGAATTGTTAGCGTGTATGTGCGTGCGCGCGATTCAAGCTGGTCTTGTCTTTCATGCGGTGTGCATTCGTATTTTGTCTGCTTGTTTCGCTTCTTGATCCTGATCAATTACGTCTGTAGCGCCCAATTATCGTGCAAACACCAACGGGGAAAATGG
>JABMCL010000813.1:1667500-1687500 GCA_018857735.1 Alviniconcha marisindica
CAGAGAGAACTATGAGGACTACCACTATAGTTTTTATGATTTCAGTGTGCAAACAGAGCCATGAAGACTACCACTACAGTGTTTACGATTTCAGTGTGAAGACAGAACCATGAAGACTATCACTATAGTGTTTATGATTTCAGTGTGCAGACAGAGCCATGAGGACTACCACTACAGTGTTTATGATTTCAGTGTGCAGACAGAGCCATGAAGACTACCACCACAGTGTTTATGATTTCAGTGTACAGACAGGACCATGAGGACTACCACTATAGTGTTTATGATTTCAGTGTGCAGACAGAGCCATGAGGACTACCACTACATTGTTTATGATTTCAGTGTGCAGACAGAGCAATCAGGACTACCACTACAGTGTTTATGATTTAAGTGTGCAGAGAGAACTATGAGGACTACCACTATAGTGTTTATTATTTCAGTGTGCAGACAGAGCCACGAAGACTACCACTACAGTGTTTATGATTTCAGTGTGTAGACAGAGCCATGAAGACTACCACTATAGTGTTTATGATTTCAGTGTGCAGACAGAGCCACGAAGACTACCACTACAGTGTTTATGATTTCAGTGTGCAGACAGAGCCATGAAGACTACCACTACAGTGTTTATGATTTCAGTGTGCAGACAGAGCCATGAAGACTACCACTACAGTGTTTATGATTTCAGTGTGCAGACAGAGCCATGAAGACTACCACTACAGTGTTTATGATTTCAGTGTGCAGACAGAGCCATGAAGACTACCACTACAGTGTTTATGATTTCAGTGTGCAGACAGAGCCATGAGGACTACCACTATAGTGTATGATTTCGTGTGCAGAGAGCCATGAGACTACCACTAAGTGTTTATGATTTCAGTGTGCAGACAGAACTATGAGACTACCACTATAGTGTTTATGATTTCAGTGTGCAGACAGAGCCATGAAGACTACCACTACAGTGTTTACGATTTCAGTGTGCAGACAGAGCCATGAAGACTACCACTATAGTGTTTATGATTTCAGTGTGCAGACAGAGCCATGAAGACTACCACTACAGTGTTTATGATTTCAGTGTGCAGACAGGAGCCATGAAGACTACCACTACAGTGTTTATGATTTCAGTGTGCAGACAGAGCCATGAAGACTACCACTATAGTGTTTATGATTTCAGTGTGCAGACGGAGCCATGAAGACTACCACTACAGTGTTTATGATTTCAGTGTGAAGACAGAGCCATGAAGACTACCACTATAGTGTTTATGATTTCAGTGTGCAAACAGAGCCATGAGGACTACCACTATAGTGTTTATGATTTCAGTGTGCAGACAGAGCCATGAGGACTACCACTATAGTGTTTATGATTTCCATGTGCTGACAGAGCCATGAGGACTACCACTACAGTGTTTATGATTTCAGTGTGCAGACAAGGCCATGAAGACTACCACTACAGTGTTTATGATTTCAGTGTGCAGACAGGCCATGAAGACTACCACTACAGTGTTTATGATTTCAGTGTGCAGACAGAGCCATGAGACTACCACTACAGTGTTTATGATTTCAGTGTGCAGACAGAGCCATGAAGACTACCACTACAGTGTTTATGATTTCAGTGTGCAGACAGAGCCATGAAGACTACCACTACAGTGTTTATGATTTCAGTGTGCAGACAGAGCCATGAAGACTACCACTACAGTGTTTATGATTTCAGTGTGCAGACAGAGCCAGAAGACTACCACTACAGTGTTTATGATTTCAGTGTGCAGACAGAGCCATGAAGACTACCACTACAGTGTTTATGATTTCAGTGTGCAGACAGAGCCATGAAGACTACCACTACAGTGTTTATGATTTCAGTGTGCAGACAGAGCCATGAAGACTACCACTACAGTGTTTATGATTTCAGTGTGCAGACAGAGCCATGAAGACTACCACTACAGTGTTTATGATTTCAGTGTGCAGACAGAGCCATGAAGACTACCACTACAGTGTTTATGATTTCAGTGTGCAGACGGAGCCATGAAGACTACCACTACAGTGTTTATGATTTCAGTGTGCAGACAGAGCCAGGAAGACTACCACTACAGTGTTTATATTTCAGTGTGCAGACAAAGCCATGAAGACTACCACTACAGTGTTTATGATTTCAGTTTGCAGACAGAGCCATGAAGACTACCACTAAGTGTTATGATTTCAGTGTGCAGACAGAGCCATGAGACTACCACTATAGCGTTTATGATTTCAGTGTGCAGACGAGCCCTGAGGACTACCACTACTGTTTCATGATTTCAGTGTGCAGACAGTGCCATGAAGTCTACCACTACAGTGTTTATGATTTCAGTGTGTTGACAGGGCCATGAAGACTACCACTATATTGTTGACGATTTCAGTGTGCAGACAGAGCCATGAGAACTGCCGGCAGCACCGTCCTTGTTGGCCTCCTGCTCTGTCTGTGTGTCCACCAGAGCCTGGGACAAAGTTCGTGTCTGCAGTTTTCCTTTATAAACATTAACAACAACCAAAAATACAATACAATACAAGACAATGAAAATTGATGATTGTTTTCAGTAGACGTATAATAAATAGCACGGTTCCCGACTATCAGACGTTTCTATAAAATAACAGCCGTAGCAACGACATTGACCAAAACAACAACGGCAAAAACAAATCACCAGCAACAACAAGATTGTCACCAGATACTGCAGCAATATGATTTCCAGTGATACACCGTTTTCTCAACTCATTTAATCACTTACGGTGCGGCATGTTGAAACATCAACTCACCAGTTTACAGTATCTATGGGTCCGTGTTGTATGTCACAGTAACTGGAACAACAGGACTAAGTAATGCATGAGTTTTTAATTTCTTTTAAAAATAATGTAATGACACCTTACTGTGAACAGACATAAATATTGATTGATTGACTTGATTAACGCCTCCGCTCCTCTTTGATACGCAGTTTAGCTAACTCCATGATAACTCACACTTCCACTGTTATTTTGGTTTAACATAAATTGTGTGTGCGTGTGTGTGTGTGTGCGCGCGCGCCCGCGCGCGCGCGCGTATGCGTGTGCGTGCGTGTTTTTGTGTGTGTGTGGGGTGGGTGGGTGGGTGGGAGGGTGGGGATGGTGTGAGTGTGTATGTGTGTGGACACGTCACTTTGGTTTTTAGGGATTTTGCCATCGGGCCATGATTGTTCGGGATTTCGGAGCGACATGTGCATGCCGGGAACTGTCTGCCAAGCTGACAAGTGCCGTGAGTTCCTCAACTTATTATAGTTGACAACAGTGCTCTGATCCCTTCTACAGCCGTCTCATCTCCACCGCTTTTTGGCTGCTTGACTGAACTCGTTAAAGTTTACAAACCAACCCGCCAGTTGCGCTATTCTTCTGATGCTCCATTCTGTGCCTTCCCTCTGTGTGCACTCACTCGCTTGGTGAGATGTTTCGTGTGCTGCACCGTCTATCTGAAACAGTCTTCTTTGCAAAATTTGGTTACCAAACACTCTCTCATCTTTCAAATCTTCTCTGAAATCTCACCTCTTCAAGCCATCCTATGGAGTGTGTGTGTTTGTGTGTGTGTGTTTGTGTGTGTGTGTGTGTGTGTGTGTGTGTGTGTGTGTGTGTGTGTGTGTGTGTGTGTGTGTATGTGGTGTGTGTGTGTGTGTGTGTGTGTGTGTGTGTGTGTGTGTGTGTGTGTGTGTGTGTGTGTGTGTGTGTGTGTGTGTGTGTGTGTGTGTGTGTGTTGGGGGGGGCGCGCGAGAGAGAGTTTATTTCTAGTTTTGTTTTTTTTTGTGTGCAATGGGCCATGTGCTCCAGTTGGAAGAGATAATACATTTTGCTTCTTCTTCCCCCTTATTTTTGTTTTGTTTTTGTTTTTCTCATCCTGGCTTTTTGTTGTTGTTGTCATTTTGATATTGATGTATGCATTTATAGTACTTATACTTTGTGTGTGTGTGTGTGTGTGTGTGTGTGTGTGTGTGTGTGTGTGTGTGTGTGTGTGTGTGTGTGTGTGTGTGTGTGTGTGTGTGTGTGTGTGTGTGTGTGTGTGTGTGTGTGTGTGTGTGTGTGTGTGTGTGTGTGTGTGTGTGTGTGTGTGTGTGTTGTTGATTGTCAAGCGGATTTTGATGTTGATAATGTACAGCGCCGCGAGCTTGTTTTTTTTTTTACGGGCTATAGCGCTATATAAGAGTTATTATTATTACATTTGAGAGAAAGGCGTCTTAAACTGTTAAAAAGACAACAAAAAACAAACAGACCCCCATAAACCCCCACAAAAACAACAACAAACAAAAACAAAAAGCAAAAACAACAACAAAAAAACAACAACCTGAAGCTGAAATAACCACTTTTTGCAGTCGTTTTCATATTTACCACATATTCCTCCATATACACAACAGCTTTGGTTGCCCGGTGTGAGGCCAATGCGGGAGTAACTTCTGGTGTTCCTGCATAAAAGAGCTGTTCTCTGTTTAATTGTATATTGTGCTGGTTTTGCTGCTGTATGTGCTAGTTCGAAATGTTAACCAGTCTCCAGGTTTGTGGTATGATGTGAAGTGTATTTCATAGTGCATTCTTATTTGTTGTTGTTGGCGTTTGAAGTCGGCCTACTGGTTAGTCAGATTGTGAGTAAGTGGGAGCAAGCAAGCAGTTCTTCGTGGTTCGGCTGTGTTTGATAATGTGCATGTTTCCAGGACTGGAGCTTGGACACCATGGTTGCATCGGGAGATTGTGTGCATTTGGGCTTTCCTGTTTTAACGACACCTGCAGTAAGTAACCAGTAATTGCGTGTGTGTGTGTGTGTGTGTGTGTGTGTGTGTGTGTGTGTGTGTGTGTGTGTGTGTGTGTGTGTGTGTGTGTGTGTGTGTGTGTGTGTGTGTGTGTGTGTGTGTGTGTGTGTGTGTGTGTGTGTGTGTGTGTGTGTGTGTGTGTGTGTGTGTGTGTGTGTGTGTGTGTGCGTGTGTGTGTGTGGTGTGTGTGTGTGTGTGTGAGCAGTTGCGGGAAAATATTTTTTCCTGTGATATGTTTGAGAAGAAAAATAGGTTGGAAAGAAAACGGAAACCTTTCAAATCGTTTGGATATGGAGAAGCCTTTTTTCGGGAGAGGTTTTACGACAGCTGATCTGAAAATCGATGGGAAAATACCAGACAATAAAGAGGAATTGATGATGGTTGTAAGAGTTGGGATCAGGTCAGCCAGAAAGGGTTTGATTCTAGGATCGTTGCTTTCAATTAAGCCCTCGGTAACTGGATAAATGGAATAAAAGCTAGAGACAGCTTGCTGGTCAGCAAGTGTACATGTCAAGAGTGGTAATGAATGCTGACCAGTATCAGAGCAGATAGACACAACTTTGCGAACTAACTAGTCATTGTGGTACACATTATACTTATTATAGTGATTTACATAGTAATTATTATACAAACACATTACTACTATCACTACTGCACATCTCTACAGAGCAGTACCTATCCAAAAAGCTACGACCTCGAAGTGAATACAACACAAAACAACAATGACAACATGCTACACCACGAGGTTGAAAAAGTATAAATATATATATATATAAATACCTTTACTCAGAGGGTGGATCAGAGCGATCAGAGGGAAGCATGTCGCTACAGGTTTTTGTTAATAGGTACGTGTCTAATCGTCTAAACATACGATAACATACGTTTGTTTCAGAGGATTTGAAATTCTGCACTGAACCCGGAGAGATGTGCAATTTAGAGCTGGTTTGTGATCCACTCACCTCCTCCTGCAGTAAGTCGATCACTTACACGTGCTGACATTGTTCACGAGACCTTTGATGCATGATGTGTGCATTCGTTTGTCACATCTGTCACACCTGACTAAATTTTAGTCCTATATTCATGAACGACTTTCATCTTGGGCGTGAACGATCGTGTCCACGCACAGGAAACAACTGCCTCCTCCCCCCCCCCCCACCCCCACCCCATTGCTTGAACGGTTTCTCTTCTTCTTCTTCCTACTAAGGACTAGGCTCTGTTAGAGCGTTGCAAGCCGTGCAGCGATGCGTGTTTAGAAGGTGGTCACGGTCAGCGCATTCTTAAACCAACAAAAGACAGATGATCTGACATTAAAACTATATACATGATCTCGATGTTCACGGAGGGGGGGGGGGGGGGGAGAAGGGGGGAGAGGGAGGAGGGGGAGGGGGGGGGGTTGAAGCTGTGGAGACTGCGGCATGTGGAGTCTTGAAGGACTCGAGGGAAGAGGCTAAAGGAATAGCGGTAGGGTGGAGACTCCATTCAGAGACTGTCCGGGGTAAGAAAAAGTTCTCTCTCGCTAGTATTTATTTAGGCCAGCAGCCAATCTATCTATCTAGCTAAAAAAAAATCTTTTTCACTACATTTTTTGGGGACTGTTTTCTAGTGACTGTTCGTATTTTTGTGTTTTGTTATTGTTGTTTGTTTCTCTCTTTCTTCTTTCTTTGTTTTCTCTTGTTTTTAGTTTTTATTGTTATTTTTTGTTACGTCTCACATATTGTTAACGAAGTGAAATTGTTCTTCCGCCTTACATTTTTTCCCAACTGTATGAGCTCATCGCCTATAAGCTTGTTGATGAGCACATAACGATTCTTTGTATCTTTATTTTGTCTCGAATAAAAAATATTATAAAACCCCCCAAAGAGGACAGGGTCTGATGATGGGGCTTAATGTCCTCGGATGTCGGGCTGACATATTAGGGACAATGTGTAAACGTTGGGTCTGTTCCCGGGACCAGTTCTGTGCACCTCTGGTCCCGGTGGCGGAAGAAGCTTGCTCACGCTCTTTACTGATTGTTCCCCCTACGCCTCTCACACTTTGGTCTTTCGTGTGTCACTGATCACTCTCTCCCGCCTGTTCCATGTCTGAATGACTCAAGCAGCACCGTCACAATCAAATCATAGTCAAGTCAAGTAATTTATTTCAGAAACCCCAGTGACACATACACATGAAGCATCAGTGAAAGAATATCTGACACATTTCACAATCAAAGCTTGTACAGCTAAAGCACGCATGTATCCGTATGACCTTTGGCGTGACTGGTGACCGCAACTCCCATGTCTCATTTCCTACACGCACAGTCAGTCCCGCAGTCAGAAAGACAATTAGAGAAGACCGGCTTAACTCATCGTTCACTCGCTCAGAGCCCAGGATTCACATAACGTGAATAGGGAGGTGGTGCTGGGCTCTCGTCCCTAATACAAGTTTCTGTGGATATTAATCCGCCTTGAAAAGGAAGAAGACCCGTTTAACTGATGCGTCTGCAACACAGACGTGATTTCTCCCTCACGCATGATCGCTGTTTTCTGAAACATTCATGGATGATTCTTTGCACGCGCATAATTATCGTTTTCGAAGAGAGCTTTCCAACAGGCATGACTTTCCCCACGGATAGTTCCCACGCTCGTGAGTGATCAGAACACCATCAGAAATGAAGCCTGTGACAGAGAGTGCAGCCAGCAAAAGCCGTTGACCGTCACACCTTCTTCCTTCAGAAAAGATGCTGGGCCCCCGGAGGAAGTACTACTGTCGCTCATCCGAAGCCTGTGTCTCTGGGGCGTCCTGCATTCGCCGTCAGTCGTGCAAGTGCAACAAGGGTATTGCCAAGTCGAATGGAACCACGTGTGGTAAGTATCATACCGTGACTTTTCAGACCAATCCTCCTCCGATTAGAGAGAGAGAGAAAAAAAAATCAGAATCAGAATGGCTGCTAGCGTTCTAAAACAAGATTCAAACACAAAAAGGTTCAAACGAACGCTTATTTATTTTAACACGGACACAAAGTATGCAAATTTTCGGGGAAAATCACCTTTATCAAGCCAGAAAACGACACTTAAACAACATATAATAGTGACCGCGTCGCATTTTCGTTTGATATTCAGAAATTGTCTCCTCCACACACACACACACACACACACACACACACACACACACACACACACACACACACACACACACACACACACACACACACACACACACACACACACACACGCACACGCACGCACACTCACGCACACACATATATACACGCACGCACGCACGCACGCACGCACGCACGCACGCACGCACACACACACACACACACACACACACACACACACACACACACACACACACACACACACACACAACAACACGCGCGCACGCAAGCAAGCGCGCAGACACACACACCAAAAACCAAAAACAAAATATGTTGTTTAAGTGTCGTTTTGTGGCTTGATAATGGGGACATCCCCGAATATTTACATATTGTGTGTCCGTGTTAAAATAAATAAGCGTTCGTCCGAACCTTGTTGTGTCTAGCACCCCCAGCACCTCCTTCTCTACCTTCTTCTTCTGTGTCTGCTCCCTCCTCCCCCCCCTCCCCCCCCCCCCCCCCTCCCCCCTCCCACCCCCACACCAACCTTTCTCCCCTTCCCGTCTCTCTACATAGTTAAAAAAAACCCACACTACTGAGTGCCTTTACGAAAATGGTGCTATGAATTAACTTACACTGAGTTAAATATACTGTTTTGCTTTTGTTTTGCTGTTACTTGTAGGACTAACAGAAATAGTGATTTCACCAATTAAAAGAAAAGTATGAAACAAAATTGACTGCTAACATGGTAAAAACACAAAATATTAAAATAACGCTGAGTATAACTAGACAGGACAAAGCATTCGCCAATTTTTAGTGAAAATACCTTTCTGAAGCAATAAACAGATACTACACAGACAAACGGTGATATGGATGAAATTTGATCTACTTGCATAACTCCATACCATCTGTTCGTGTGTTGCTCGAGAAAGATCTTTTCAAAGAGTATTTGCAAGTGTTTTGTATTGCACTTAAAATCAGCGTTCCTTTGAACCTTTATGCGCGTTTTGGTCTTATTTGGCCAGTCGTCCATTTTTGGTCATTTTGCAAGTATCTTATTACATTTCTCCTTCGGATCATAAGAAAGCCTGTTTGATATAAGACTGGTATTATTTTTATGAATATTGTGATGATGATTATTATCATTATCACAATTATTGTTATTACATACTACTTTTAATGAGCATTTCGATCGAACGTTACTCCAGCTAAAACTAGCCCGTAAAGAGTTTGAGAGAGAGAGAGAGAGAGAGAGAGAGAGAGAGAGAGAGAGAGAGAGAGAGAGAGAGAGAGAGAGAGAGAGAGAGAGAGAGAATCAGTACATTTAGTTATATTGAAGCTTAGTTGGGATACAGTTTATTCAATACTAGATACGCTAAGAGGAAACTATTAACTATTAGCATACATCAAAATGAACGCACCAAAGTATAGTGCATGGAAATTTATGCATAAGGTACATTCATGATGGAAAAATGGTGTGCATCAGAAACACCGGATCGCGGACAACTTAAAATTAACACGAACTTAGAGGCTTCTCGGAGAAGATGAACAAAATTAATGCCAACCAAATAATCTTTTCAGACTTCTCAGACTCGGATATAGTGCTCGAAAACAACAATAACAACAGAAACAACAACAACAACAACAAAAAACACCCCCCCCAAAAAAAAACCCCACAATAATACAATAACAACAACAACAACAACAAACCAAGAAAACAAAAACAAAAGAACACCAAAACAAATAAGCAAAGAAAACAACAAAAAACAACAAAAGCAACGAAACAAAAGAAACTAACAAAGCAAATACAACAAACGCAACCAAGAAAAAACCCTAAATATATACGTTAAAAAAATTTAAAACAAAAATAAACACTCAAAAACAAATATTCTCCCACTTCTGTATAAAGCGGTGTGTGCTGTACAGAAGACGGATAAATCCACAGTGCTCGAAACATACAAGAACAGCTCCAGCTGCTACATCAATGGCAACCCAACAGTCCACTAACGCAAAGATATAGCAACAACAGAAGAAAACAAAAACAAAACGTAAGCAAACACAATGGCTATACACACAAGTAGATCATTCACTATACTCTTGAAAATAAAACAAAAGGTGATGATGATGTTGATGTTGATGATGACAGAGATGTGTTTTGTTTTTAGTTTTGTTTGTGTTTGTTTTTGTTCTAACGTTACTGATATTTACACATAGGCATTGCTGGGAGCGCTTAGCTGCTGCTATAATTAAAACTACATAGTGAAAGAGAAAGAAAAACATATTATATAAAACCCGAAATAGATACAACACTTGAGCCCACAGGCAAAGTGATAGACAAGATTTCCTTCTGCCCCTCCCTCTCCCGCGCAAAACAAAACAAACAGAAATCGGCACTGTTGATGTAGCTGTTGTTGCTGTTGTACAGCACCAATGGCTGGGAAGGTTGGAGGACGATGCTTAATTGGAAAACGTTGTGACGACCCCAACGCCACGTGCAAAATGAGGAAGTGCCAATGCAACGATGGGTTCGCGGTCAATGGCCCTGACCTGACCTGCAGTGAGTATCCGTATCACTCACTGCACGTGCACCAGGAAATCCAGGTTTCTAGCCATGGTCTCATACTCTAACTAATATAACTAATAAGTGATATTTTAGTTGGGTACATAAGTTATTCCAGATTTTCCAATGCAGCAATTGTGATCTGGTCTCTGTCTCTCTATCGCTGTCTCTCTATCTTTGTCTGTCTGTCTCTGTCTGTCTGTCTGTCTGTCTGTCTGTCTGTGTCTGTCTCTCTGTCTCTCTTTCTTCTTTATTTGCTTGCGTCCTGTGCTGCTTTTCTAGCATCACAGTATGTATTCTACGCAAAAAATAAATAAAATAATAATAATAATAAAAATATATCCCAGCGTACGGTTGGGTTCCATTAGTGAATAGCGTACGGTGATAAGCCATTGTCAGGTTTCGTGTTTGTGACTAGCTGTTTTTGTTGTCTGTGCTTGTGACTAGCTAGTTTTGTTGTCTGTGCTTGTGACTAGCTAGTTTTGTTGTCTGTGACTAGCTAGGTTTTGTGTTTGTGGCTAGCTAGTTTGCGCGCGCGCGTGTGTGTGCGTGTGTGTGTGTGTGTGTGTGTGTGTGTGTGTGTGTGTGTGTGTGTGTGTGTGTGTGTGTGTGTGTGTGTGTGTGTGTGTGTGTGTGTGTGTGTGACTAGCTTGTTTTCTTGTCCGTGTTTGTGACTAGCTAGTTATTTCTGTTTTTGTTTTTGTTTTTGTGTAGGTGAGTTCAGCCAGCCCTGTTTAGTCTTTGTGGTAGCGAATGAGTTCAGGATGCCTTTTTTTGTATGTTGTGGCTGTCTGTCTTTTTCATGTGTGCATAACTGTATGCACACTATCATTGTGTTGTGTCTGTGTCTAGCTGTTTGTAGTTTATCTGTGAGTTCAGTAAGTCTTGTGCTGTGATTGTGTCTAGCTGTTTGCGGTGGTTGAGTTGGTTCAGTAAGCCTTGTGCTGTGCTTGTGTCTAGCTTTTGTGGGGGTTGAGCGATTTTAGTCAGCCGTGTGCTGTGCTTGTGTCTAGCTGTTTGTGGTGGTTGAGCGATTTCATTCAGCCGTGTGCTGTGCTTGTGTCTAGCTGTTTGTGGTGGTTGAACGATTTTAATCAGCCTTGTGCTGTGCTTGTCTCTGGCTGTTTGTGATCGAGTGATTTTAGTCAGCCTTGTGCCGTGCTTGTCTCTAGCTGTTTGTGGTGATTGAGTGATTTTAGTCAGCCTTCTGTTGTGCTTGTCTCTAGCTGTTTGTGGTGACTGAGTGAATTCAGTCTGTCTTGTATTGTGCTTGTGTCATGTTTTCTCAGAGCTGGCGGAGAGAAAAGCCGGGGAAAGCTGTGCCGATCAGAGCAGTGTCTGTGTTTCTGGCACCATCTGCGACACCGACCACATCTGCAGTGAGTACTAACATCAAGGGTCACGTGCTGCTGGTAAGTTAGTTTTTGGATTTAACGTCCCGTCAACCGCACAGGGTCACCTCAGAATGAATCACACAGTCAGAATTCTTTTGCACCAGTACTCGAATGCAACTCGCTGAATCACAAGTTTGTCCACTCACTGTTAACAACGTTAAAATCAACCATTCGTGTGTCTAGTACTGCAATCTAGCGCATGCTTAGTACCAGTTTTTATTCCGTAGGCACCCACCAGGGGAACCTGATTAGACCGCTTGTGTCTACGAGCAAGGTGAACTAATTTATTCCGCGGACCCATATTGGAAACTGCATTAGCCTAAACTAATGCAGTTAAATGTAGGAAGAGCATTTGGAAAAAATGAAAGTGAATGGACCGGGAAGGTCGAAATTAAGATGAAGAAATTCTTGACGGTGGGCGAAGAATGTATGGCAATATTCTGACCTTCCCCAGGCTTTAGAAAGAGACCGTTTGTCAGCTCGGGATTATCAAAAGAGGGAACCTTAATTTCTGCGTCCGCAGTACCGCACTGCAGGAGTCACGTGCTGTAATCCAGATTCATCCTACTGTGAGATTTGTGGAGTGAGGGGTTACGTGGATATTTCAGGTAACGACAGCGGCGACGGAGTGACGTTTTGCAGAGTACAATTTTCATTCCTGGCGGTGCTAGGATTTCCAGTTCTACCAAGGCGACAGCTTACTGAGCAGCTTTTATAAAGACTTTTCCTGTGAGATGTTCCAGTAGGCTACATGTTAGCCGTATGGTAATGAAGCCAGAAAGTTGCCATCAAAAGTTGTCGCAGTTACTGTGCTGACGGCAGCAGACAAAGGCATCAGTACTAGCCTTTCCCCCCACGTTTTTCATGCTTGGATCTGCAGCCCCAGAGTACACAGACCACCAGAAGTAGCAACGAGAAGAAAGACAACAGCCGACACAAAACCACCATCAACAGCAAGACTAGACAGCTGGGCAACGCATGGCCTAGGGACCACGGGTACTAATCAGCAAAATCAGAAATGTGGTACTTCCCACTTCATAAAGTCACTTCAGTGGCCTGAGTTGTCAGCAGTTTAGACTGAGAAAGCAATAACATATCTCCCTGTCTGTTTTTATAGGAATTTTGCCCAGGGGGGATTGCTCCGGCAAAAAGAAGGAAATGTGCCAGTCCGGGCTACTCTGTATCAAAGGCACTTGCTGTAAGTATCGTCAACAAGGACAGCCACCAACAGCAACAACAACATCCACAGTAGCGTCAGCATCAACAACAATACAGCTGTATCAACAATGACACCTACCACAACAATATCATTAACAGCAAAACTTACTAACAACATTATCAACAACAACAACAACCCCCACTACAGCAACGTCACCTCCAACATAGGAACGTTCTTAACAGCAATAATGCACATATTCAGACCCGCAACGAAAATGGAAGAAGAAAAACAACAACAGCAACAAGTACATTTCCAAAAACGTGAATGGTGCAGATCTACCTTCTTTTGAGATACGAGTATAAGTTGTTTTTTTTAAGGCTTCCTTTTGTTTCAGATAATGACTTTTGAACTTGAATGGTTTCACTCACTCGCAAAACTGGTAACTTTTGCGCACATCGGGTACGTTTCTCACTTGTCCCCCCCCCTCCCCCCTACGGTGCGGAGGAAGTGTGAAACTAACTGCATGCTGCATGGAGGTACACCACTTAACAACCCTAGTTCCCACCTTAGCGGTTTTCTGGAAGTGGTTTGTTGTTGTTTAAAGACTAGTGCATTGTTGTACAAGTTGCTTAACTTTTGAGCTTGAGTATATTTGTTGTTAGATGCGCAGCTGGGACAAAGCTGTAGTCCAGTCGACTATTATGGCCGTACTTTGGAGCCTTGCGCTGAGGGCAGTACCTGTGCCACAACGCGGTCGTCAGATAATAAAGTCTGCGGTGGGTATCCCTCACTCAATCCATCTTGGATATAGTACCGGTGTTGTCGTCAATGACAACAATTGTACGGGTTGCATGGCTACGGTAATAAATTTAAAAAATCGTGATAATCACCATCAGAATCTTGGTTTTCATTAACTGTTTGTATTCTTCTGGTCTGTTTCTTTTTTCTTTTTGCATCTTTCTTCTGCGTAGGGCCTAAGTGTCAGTTACATACACTCGCCCCCTTGCCCCCCTCCTCCCCCGCCGTTGAAGACACGTTTATGGAAACGTCGGAGTATGCTGTACATTATGATGACATTATTGGCTTCAAAGCTAGTCGAGCGACTTATGTTTCAGGTATTCCCTATAACCACGACTGCCAAGACAACTCAGTCCCGTGCGCAGATGACGAAACTAACTGTGATTACTACACACGCAAGTGCAGTGAGTGGGCCAATCAAGCCCAAAATTATATATTAATATAAACAAGAGGAAGATCTTCAATAATAATTGAAACACAGTGTGTGTGTGTGTGTGTGTGTGTGTGTGTGTGTGTGTGTGTGTGTGTGTGTGTGTGTGTGTGTGTGTGTGTGTGTGTGTGTGTGTGTGTGTGTGTGTGTGTGTGTGTGTGTGTTTTAATAATACTTTATGTGAATTGTATTGGTCGGACTATGTTCTACATGTGTATATAATATCATATTTAGGTTAATATCTATCATGTGAGCGCTCAGGGCGTTGATGAGCGCATGTTAAATGTATATTATTATTACTAATGTCTGTGCAACTGCTGCTGCTACTGCTGCTGCTACTACTTTTGCTGCTAATTCTGTCACTACCACCACCACTACCACAACAACTACTACTACTATTACTACAGCTACTGCTGCTGCTGCTGTGCTGGTGCTGTTACTACTAGTGCCACTGCCATTACTACTACTCTTAAGACTACTACTGCTGCTACTACTGCTACTGCTACTGCTGATACTACTAGTGCCACTGCCACTACTACTACTCTTTACGACTACTACTGCTGCTACTACTGCTGCTGCTACTGCTGCTACTACTAGGGCCACTACCACTACAATTATTCTTACGACTATTACTGCTGCTACTAATGCTACTGCTACTGCTGCTACTAATGCTACTGCTACTGCTGCTACTACTAGTGCCACAACCACTACTACTACTCTTACGACTACTACTGCTGCTACTACTGCTGCTACTACTGCTGCTGCGACTACTAGTGCCACAACCACTACTACTACTCTTACGACTACTACTGCTGCTACTACTGCTGCTGCTACTACTAGTGCCACTACCACTACTACTACTCTTACGACTACTACTGCTGCTACAACTGCTGCTACTACTAGTGCCACAACCAGTACTACTACTCTTACTATTACTGTAACTACTACTAGTACCACTACCATTATTACTACTCTTACGAATACTTCTACTGCTAGTACTAGTGCCATAACCACTACTACTACTACTACTCTTACGACTACTACTGCTGCTACGACTAGTGCCACTACAACTACTACTACTCTTTCGACTACTGCTGCTGCTACTACTAGTTCCACTACCACTAATCTTGTGACTACTACTGCTGCTACTACTAGTGCCACTACCACTACAACTACTCGTACGACAACTACTGCTGCTACTACTAGTGCCACTACCACTACTCCCAATTCTACTGCTGTTGCTACTGCTACTACTACTAGTGCCACTACCACTACTACTACTCGTACGACAACTACTGCTGCTACTACTAGTGCCACTACCACTACTACTACTCTTACGACTACTACTGCTGCTACTACTGCTGTTGCTACTGCTGCTGCTACTAGTGCCACTACGATTACTACTACTATTACGACTACTGCTGCTGCTACTGCTGCTGCTACCACTGTTGCTGCTACTGCTGCTACTACTGCTGCTGCTACCACTCCTACTTCTCCTACGTCTACTACTGCTGCTACTACTAGTGCAAGTACCACTACTACTATTCTTACGACTACTACTGCTGCTACTATTGCTGCTGCTACTGCTGCTACTACTAGCGCAACTACCACTACTACTACTACTACTACTCTTACGACTACTACTGCTGCTACTACTAGTGCACTATCACTACTACTACTCTTACGACTACTGCTGCCTCTACTACTACTACTACTACTACTACTACTACTACTACTACTACTACTACTGCTGCTGCTGCAGCTACTTGTACCACTACGACTACTACTACTCTTACGACTACTACTGCTGCTACTGCTTCTGCTACTATTGCTGCTGCTACTGCTGCTACTACTAGTGCCACTACCACTACTACTACTCTTACGACTACTGCTGCTGCTATTACTAGTGCCACTACCACTACTACTACTACTACTTCTACGACTACTACTCCTGCTACTACTGCTGCTGCTACTGCTGCTACTACTAGTGCCACTACCACTACAACTACTTTTACGACTACTACTGCTGCTGCTACTACTTGTGCCACTACGACTACTACTACTACTCTTCGGACTACTACTGCTGTTACTGCTTCTGCTACAACTGCTACTGCTACTGCTGCTACTAATAGTGCCACTACCACTACTACTACTCTTACGACTACTAATGCTGCTACTACTGCTGCTGCTACTGCTGCTACTGCTAGTGCAACTACCACAACTACTACTGTTACGACTACAACTGCTGCTACTACTGCTGCTGCTACTGCTGCTACTACTGGTGCCACTACCACTACTACTACTCTTACGACTACTACTGCTGCTACTACTAGTGCCACTACTACATTACTACTGTTACCACTACTACTGCCGGTATTACTGCTGCTGCTACTGCTGCTACTACTAGTGCCACTACCACTACTACTACATTTACGACTACTACTCCTGGAAATACTAGTGCCACTACCAAAAATACTACTCTTACGACTAATACTGCTGCTACTACTAGTGCCACTACCACTACTACTACTCTTACGACTACTACTGCTGCTACTGCTTCTCCTAGTACTGCTGCTGCTAATAGTGCCACTACCACTACTATTACTCTTACGACTACTACTGCTGGTAGTACCAGTGCCACAACCACTACTACTACTACTCATACGACTACTACTGCTGCTACTACTAGTCCCACTACCACTACAACTACTCTTACGATTACTACTGCCGCTACTCCTACTGCTGCTACTGCTGCTACTACCACTGCCACTACCACTACTACTGCTCTTTCGAGTACAACTGCTGCTACTACTGCTGCTACTACTGTTGCTACTACTAGTACCAATACCACCACTACTAGTACTCTTACGACTACTACTGCTACTACTACTGCAGCTACTACTGCTGCTACTATTGCTGCAGCTACTCTACTACTACTACTACTACTACTACTACTACTACTACTACTACTACTACGACGACGACGACGACGACGACGACGACGACGACGACGACTACTGCTGCGACTACTGCTGTTGCTACTGCTGCTACTACAAGTGCCACTACCACTACTACTACTCTTACTACTACTACTGCTGCTACTACTGCTGCTGCTGCTGCTGCTACCTCTAGTGCCACTACCACTACCACTACTCTTACCACTACTACTGCTGCTACTACTGCTGCTGCTGCTACTGCTGCTACCTCTAGTGCCACTACCACTACTACTACTCTTACGACTACTACTGCTGCTACTACCGCTTCTGCTACTGCTGCTATTATTCGTGGCACTACCACTACTACTTCTTTTACGACTAGTACTGCTGCTTCTAGTAAAACCACTACCACTACTACTACTTTTACGACTACTACTGCTGCTATTACTAGTGCCACTACCACTACTACTACTCTTACGACTACTACTGCTCCTACTACTAGTGCCACTACCACTACTACTACTCTTACGACTACTACTGCTGCTACTACTGCTGCTGCTACTGCTGCTACTATTAGTGCCACTACCACTACTACTACCTTTACGACTACTACTGCTGCTACTAGTAGTGCCACTACCACTACTACTACTCTTACGACTACCACAGCTGCTACTACTGCTGCTGATACTTCTGCTATTACTAGTTCCATAACCACTAATACTACTCTTACGACTACTACTGCTGCTACTACTAGTGCCACTACCACTACTACTACTCTTACGACTACTACTGCTGCTACTAAAGCTGCTGCTATTGCTGCTGCTACTAGTGCCACTACCACTACTACTACTGTTACGACTACTACTGCTGGTACTACTGCTGCTGCTACTGCTCTTAGTAATAGTGCAATTACCACAACTACTACTCTTACGACTACTACTGCTGCTACTACCGCTTCTGCTACTGCTCCTACTACTCGTGGCACTAACACTACTACTTTTACGACTACTACTGCTGCTTCTAGTAATGCCACTACCACAACTACTACTGCTCTTACGACTACTACTACTGCCATTACTAGAGCCACTAACACTACTACTACTCTTACGACTACTACTGCTCCTACTACTTGTGCCACTACCACTACTACTAATCTTACGACTACTACTGCTGCTACTACTGCTGCTGCTACTGCTGCTACTAATAGTGCCACTACCACTACTACTACCCTTACGACTACTACTGCTGCTACTAGTAGTGCCATTACCACTACTACTACACTTACGACTACTACCGCTGCTGCTACTGCTGCTTCTACTGCTGCTACTACTAGTGCCACTACCACTACTACTACTCTTACGACTACTACTGCTGCTACTACTAGTGCCACTACCACTACTACTACTCTTACGACTACTACAGCTGCTACTACTGCTGCTGTTACTGTTGTTACTACTAGTGCCACTACCATTATTACTACTGTTACGACTACTACTGCTGCTACTACTAGTGCCACTACCACTACTACTACACTTACGACTACTACTGCTGGTACTACTGCTGCTGCTGCTACTGCTCTTACTACTAGTACCACTACCACTACTACTACCGATTATGAGTACTACTGCTGCTACTACTGCTTCTGCTACTGCTGCTACTACTAGTGTCACTACCACTACTACTACTCTTACGACTACTACTGCTGCTACTAGTAATGCCACTACCACTACTACTACTCTTACGACTATTACTGCTGCTACTACTGCTGCTGCTACTGCTACTACTACTAGTGTCACTACAACTACTACTGCTCTTACGACTACTACTGCTGCTACTATTGCTGTTGCTATTGCTGCTACTACTAATGCCACTACGACTACTACTACTCTTACGACTACTACTGCTGCTACTACTGCTGCTACTACTTAGTGCCACTACCACTACAACTACTCTTACGATTACTACTGCCGCTTCTACTGCTGTTGCTACTGCTGCTACTACAAGTGCCACTATTACTACTAGTACCCTTGCGACTACTGCTGCTGCTTCTATTGCTGTTGGTATTGCTGCTACTACTAGTGCCACTACCACTACTACTACTGCTACTACTGCTGATACTACCACTACTACTACTATTACGACTACTACTGCTGCTACTACTAGTGCCACTACCACTACAACTACTCTTACGACTACTACTGCTGCTACTACTAGTGCCACTACCACTAATACTACTCTTACGACTACTACTGCTGCTACTACTAATGCCACTACCACTACTACTGCTCTTATGACTACTACTGCTGCTACTACTGCTGTTACTACTGCTGCTACTACTAGTGCCACTACCACTACTACTACTCTTGCGACTACTGCTGCTTCTTCTATTGCTGTTGGTACTGCTGCTACTACTAGTGCCACTACCACTGCTACTACTGTTACGACTACTACTGCTGCTACTACTTCTGCTGCTACTGCTGCTACCACTTGTGCCACTACCACTACTACTACTACTACTACTACTACTACTAGTGTCACTACCACTACTACTACTCTTACGACTACTACTGCTTCTACTACTGCTGCTGCTACTGCTGCTACTAATAGTGACACTACCACTACTACTACTCTTACGACTACTACTGCTGCTGCTACTTCTGCTACTACTAGTGCTACTACCACTACTACTACTCTTACGAGTACCACTGCTGCTAGTTCTGCTGTTGCTACTGCTGCTACTACTGCTTCTGCTGCTGCTGCTGATACTACTAGTGCCACTACCAGTACTACTGCTCTTACGACTACTACTGCCGCTACTACTGCTGCTGCTACTGCTGCTACTACTGCTTCTGCTACTGCTGCTACT
>JABMCL010000813.1:1692500-1725000 GCA_018857735.1 Alviniconcha marisindica
CGTTATCTTTTAAAACTCAGCTTAAAACCCACCACTTCAGCATCGCTTTTCCGTAACACATATCATCTCCGTCTGTCCACCTTTGAGGAAAGCTAATTCATTGTATGCTTTGAACAGAGAATGGAGGATAATTACTGGAGACTCAGAATGCCCTGTGAAAACTATGCTCAGTATATCACATAACTACACCCACGGTGTCTTGTGAAAACTGTGCTCAGCGTGCCATAATAATTATTGGAGCTACATTCAGACTGTCCTGTGATAGATGTACTCAAAAAATCGTATGGCAGCTACATACCACGCACTCAACACAACTCCGGACATTCCAGCACCAGTTAAAAGCAGATAGGTAGACAGTTTTCATTTATCATCGTTTTTTTGTTTGTCTCTCTGTTGCTTGAAAAGGGGGTTTACTCCGAAAATGAGCGCATGTTTTGTTTTGTCCTGTTACTATCGGCGTTGGTTTTGATCTTTTGTATGTGTTTCGATAAATGGCATCTACGTCCAGCCTGTGTTACACAGGGAGCCCCAAGGACTCGGAGAAGGACGTGGAGACGTTCAACAGAGAACTGCAGCTGGAGCTAATGAACGAAAATCTCACTGCCTTCGCTTTCCTCCCACCGAATGCGTTTTCTGTGGAGCGTCAGTCAGACCACGCCGTCCTTCGACGACAGCACGTGCCACACATGTGAGAACCGCCCTCTCCTTCTCCCTCTCCCAACCATCCGGTTAATCAGGTCTCCAATTCGCTGCCGCCTTGTGTGTGTGTGTGTGTGTGTGTGTGTGTGTGTGAGAGAGAGAGAGAGAGAGAGAGAGAGAGAGAGAGAGAGAGAGAGAGAGAGAGAGAGAGAGAGAGTATGTGTGCGTGAGTATGTGTGCGTGTGTGTGTGTGTATGTGTGCGTGTTTGTATGTGTGCGTGTTTGTGTGTGTTTATGTGTGTGTGCTTGTGTATGTGTGTGTGTGTGTGTGTGTGTGTGTGTGTGTGTGTGTGTGTGTGTGTGTGTGTGTATGAGCGCTTGTGTGTATGTGTGTGTATGTATGTGTGTGTGTGTGTGTGTGTGTGTGTGTGTGTGTGTGTGTGTGTGTGTGTTTGTGCGTGCGTGTGTGTTTGTGTGCGTGCGTGCGTGCGTGCGTGCGTGTGTGCGTGTGTGTGTGTGTGTGTGTGTGTGTGTGTGTGTGTGTGTGTGTGTAATTATTCATTCACTCTGTACCCTCCCCACAGTGACCCCATGTGTCAAGAGGCGGCGGACATCGTGACGGGAGACTGCCCCGCCGTCGCGGAGAAGATGTACAACTGCAGCAGGCTGTTTGAAGACGACACCTTTTACATAAACAGCTACACCAGGCCTAACTGTGAAAAGATTGATCTTATGAAGGTATGAACATAACTCTTACAACACAGGTGTGTCTTGCTAGCCTCTCAGAAAAGCGTAGACAGAGGTACGGTTGGCA
The DNA here is from genome assembly GCA_018857735.1 of Alviniconcha marisindica. Classification (NCBI taxonomy): domain Eukaryota; kingdom Metazoa; phylum Mollusca; class Gastropoda; family Provannidae; genus Alviniconcha; species Alviniconcha marisindica. The sequence goes on from JABMCL010000813.1 coordinate 1,693,954, forward strand.
GGTACACCAGGTCTAACTTTGATACGGTTGACCCTATAAAGATATGGACATAAGTCTCACATCACAGGTGCGTCTCGCAACGTTAACCTCACAGAGAAGTGTAGAAAGAGGAACCGCTGGCGGATACATCTAGTAAAGACGAGAAAGCGTCGGTGTCAGGCAGATCAGAACTAGAACCTTTTCAACTCAAAGGCGACACTGTGGACTCTTCCCAGAAGCGGGACTGGGCGCGTATGGGCCTTGAACAGAACTGAATGTTTGTGTGGCCTGATTTTACTCATTTGTTTTATTCCGTTAGTCAGTTACTGATTCATCCGCTCGCATGTTAATATGTGGGCTTTACTTCTCTGGTTAATTCGTTTCATTTAAATATCCTTATCTATCCGTATTTGACACCTGTGGAAAGGTGTCTGTGTAATGAGCAGTGATAGGCCTGTCGGCTAGCCCATTGGGCCGATTGGATTGAGTGTCACGGTGTGTCAAAATGTTTTATGTTGCGAATATCTCTGACACTGGAAATGGGATAAAAATCAAACTGTGCAGGATGGTATTCAGTGAGGTTTATTTGTTCATACCACGTTAAGTCAATTTGACCACGATAATTTCAAGGCAGCAGCAACAGTTAAAATCAAACAAACAAACAAACAACAAAACAAAACAGAACAAAAACAAACAAAAAACAAGTACAGTATGTTCCTACATATCCGATTAAGTTGAAACACTGTATTATTGTTTACTACATCGTCTAGATCATAAATATGTTCCACTGCTCTTCAGATTTCTATGTACATAAGGGAAATAATTGACACGTTTTCTGATTTTACCACAAACTTGAACGTTGGCATTATTTCGGGCACTGTTAGTCAAGATCCAAAAACATAAACGGTTCAAAAGAATGGTATTTATCAGGTCAAAACCAACATGCCAATTTTCGGCGTTTCAGAACGCTAACAGTCATTCTTGTTTCAGATCACTGTTTGCCAAGGCCTTTCAAATTGTATATGCTTATAACCGTCCTTAAATTCCACAAATGTATGTCAGGTTTAATGACATTCATCCTTTTCCATGGTCAGAAGTTTGTCAGAAACGTAACCGCGCTTAAAAAGAATTCTTGCTCACTGTAATTTAAACGTTGTATGGTCGCTACACATATCACACATATCGTGCATGTTATGCTTTGTGTGGCTCTGATGCGTGTCTCAGGGAGAAATTAGCACATTTTCTCAGGTTTGCACTTGAATCTGAGTCGTCTTCTCATTTCGTTCATAGTCTTACTTATTCTTACTTATTTACTTATTGCTGTTATTCACTGTGTTGTGCCCAGCTGTACAGCAGCTGTCTGCGTGTCATGTGTGGCCGTGTGGAGGACAGGCTGGACGAGATTTGCCAGACACTGCAGCAGGCACTGGACGTCGGCTGTGATACTCGTAGCGGCTTCTTGGCACGTATTACTGACAGATCTCCCAAGGTCACGGAGATCGCTGACCTTCTCCAAATGGCTGGCTGCCCGCCTGCCGATAGTGCCTAGCTAGGTAATGGCTAGGACTGCGTGGCTAGGTTCTAGTTATTGGGCCCTAAATACAGAGGAGACGGAAACGACGAGAACGCAGCTGCTTGCCAGTGTACCCAAAACAAAGCTGCATGTTTGCGTGCACAAGACAAATCCGGCTCTTCTTGACCGGTCATTAAACAGCTAGAGATGTTTCTTGAGATGTTATTGAATAAAAGGTCTGTAACAATACCGACGCGTTTTGTGTGTGTGTGTGTGTTGTGTGCGTGCGTGCGTGCGTGTGTGTGTGTGTGTGTGTGTGTGTGTGTGTGTGTGTGTGTGTGTGTGTGTGTGTGTGTGTGTGTGTGCGCGCGGGAGCGTGCATGTGTGTGTGTGTGTGTGTGTGTGTGTGTGCGTGCATGCGAGCGAGCGTGCGTGCGTGTGCGGGCGCGTGTGTGCTTGTTTAAAGTTAATGAGGGCATACGCTTGCGCGCGTGCGCGCGTGAAGGGTTGAGTGGCTTGGGTCAGTAAGGTTTGAACTTGATGTGCTCATGAGCAAATAACCGACTGCAGTGAATGGTGTCTGCCACTGTTTCTGGGTGGTAAAGGCAAGGGACTGTCCCTCGAAAAATCAGGGTTCGATTCCCACCTCTGTTACACACCTTGGCTGGAACCTGTAACCACCGCTGTCTCGATATGCCCGCGTCCTGACGTCACGCTGCTGAGGCCACAGCTGCGCTCTCTGTTTCTCAGAAACAGCGCTGTTGCCCGTATGGCGCCCGAAGAACATGGTCGAATTCCTATTTACCTAAAATGACGTCACAAAAGCTCTCATGCAAAATGATATAGTTCGACAGCAGAAGTTGTCACAATTTGGCTGTTGAAGCAAAAAACAACAAAAAACAACAACCCAAAAACATCTTTTAAAGCCTCGGTTTCTAAGCTGTGAAAATTCGCCCATGCGTCAGTCTCTGTTTGGGCAAAGGGTCGGGGCTTTGAGGGCCTAATCGTGAACAGAAAGACGCAGTTCAGCAACTGTTTGAAAGTAACGGCTGGCCTTGAAATGTTGAAGTAACTGATGTGTGTGAAACTGAAAGCACAGCACTGTCCACGTCACTAAATAAGGCCCGCCCATTTGTATTTAAACTGTACTCGCTTGAAAGCTTTTGAGTCTTGAAATAAGAAGAAAAGAAATATCACTTTCATCAACACAATGATTTAGCAGATAGAAAGCTGAGAATGTGAGTGAATGTTATGTCTGTGCCAAGTGCCATATTCAAGCGATGGTCTGATTTCCAGATATTGTGATAAACCAGCAGCGATGTGACCGTGTCATACTTTGAAGAGAAATTGTTTCAAATTTCCAGGCCCTTTCTATAGGCAGGCCGACCTTTAAGGGCCTTAAGCTTTTGCTGTAAAGGATATCATACCTCTTGTTGTAAAGGGTTTACCATCTTGCTCATAAAGGCCTTACCCTCTTGATGCTATGGGCCTTACCCTGTTGCTGAAGGATTTTACCCTCTTGCTGTAAAGGGCCTTAGGCTACTTCTTGCTTTTAAGATCTAACCCTCTTGCAGCAGTGGGTGCTACCCTCTGGATGCAATGCAGCTTACCTTCTTGCTGTGAATGCTTTAACCCATATAATTATGCTCAATTTTTTTTTCAAAGTGAAAGTTCCATGTTATGAACATGTTTGACACTCGTTTTGAATCAGACTTAGAAAACTGAGATTTAGTGGGTCAAATTAGTGCGTCCCATAAATGGGACGGTGGGCGCGAGAGGATAGTTTTTTTTTTTGGCTTTGTGACAATGCAAAAAAACATGAAAATGAAGACTGGTCTGAACTTTTATTGAAACAAAATACATTTCTGTAACAAGAATAGTTTATTTCTGTAACAAGAATAGTAGCAGCATCATGTGTCAATCTGCTACTTTTTAGAAATCAGACTGTTACTACTTTGAACTACATCAGCTTGCTTACTAGCAAGTAACCGAGACTCTATTGAATGAGGAAACTTTTGTTGTTGTTGTTCTTGTTGTTCAAACTGGAATCAGTCAGTCTATGGCCAGTTTGACTGCAGGAGAGTGGTTCAGCAAAGCTGATTACACGAAATGTCAAAGTCCAAGGTTGCTCTTGCCGTCTTCTGCATCTCCTTCACAGCTTTCACTGGACAGTCTCCGAGACGATTCAGTCGGATTGTGCCTGTACATGCAATGTTATTTTCGGTCATCCGACAGGACATCCTGGAAGAATCAACAGCTTGTTGATTCCAAGGAAATTTAGCGATCCTTCTGTTCATTAGTGAGGTCCGCGTGACTCCATCATCTCTTGTTTTGTGTCACTGTGGCAGCTTGCTTTGGAGGTGGTGTTCCACATGTAGCAGAAAGCTTTCTTTTTCTCTTGGTCAGCGATGCTTTGAATGTAGAAGAAACGGAAGATGATGTTTGCAAGATGTCTGAAGACCCTTCTGAAACTTCATTTTCGTTACTGTCGGCAAGTGTCGTCACAGATGCAGACACGGCTGGAGCAGTAGAGGGCATACTCTGGAGAGAAAATGGAGACGGGTTATGTAACTATTTGGGGCATGTATGAAACAGAGAGAGACAGATGGAGACAGACACACAGAGATAATTCTCACTGAAGGGAAAGTACAACAGAAAACTAGAAAATAATATGTCATTGTGCGTGCTTTCACACGAACAACGACACACACACCACACACACACACACACACACACACAACCACACACACACCCACATATCACAACACTAGTATACACACACACAACACACACAAAGTTGTGCCATCCGCCAGCATTGATAAAACTTAGTGAACACGGCAAGTTATGGAAAATAAAATGAGCAAGTCCCTTCTATAGTATGTGTAAAATCCCCTCCCCTCTCGTGCCTACCGTCCCATTTTTGGGACAGCAGTTCAAGCACCCACTGACACAAGCTGGCCCATTTTTGGGGCAGCAGTTCAAACACCCACTGACACAAGCAGGCCCATTTTTGGGGCAGCAGTTCAAACACCCACTGACACAAGCAGGCCCATTTTTGGGACAGCAGTTCAAACACCCATTGACACAAGCAGGCTCATTTTCTGAGCAATCCCAGAAAAAACGTATTCAGATGACATCAGTATCTCCATTTTTTTCTTCTTAGTCTGATACAAGAAGATGAATGACCAAAAGCTTATTGACTTACCTTTTGTTGCTTTCCATGGCGTTCAAAACGTTATCACAAATCTTTGCAAATGGCTGCCCCCTTTGTTGCTAAAAAGGGAGAGACCACTCGAAAATACAACCATGGGATAGAAGTGACCTCTCTTGAACTACCTGCTGCAAGTTAGCACAAGCTAGTGCTTAGTTGAATTGCTATCATCACAAAAACAGTGCGTTCCAAAAATGGGACGGTGGGCATAAATGGGTTCAGATAAATGGCACTGCCGTATAGTGTAACGGGGTTTACCTTCCTGTTGTGAATGCTTTACCTTCTTAATATAAAGGGCCTTACCTCTTGATGTAATGGGTTGAGAGCCGGCTTGGCCTAGCGGTAAGGCGGTAGGCTGGTAAGCGGAAGGACCTCGGTTCGGTACCGCTTCAGCTCTCCTTTCTCTTCAAAAGTTGTGGTTTGTGGACACGGTCTTGTGACTTTGTCCCTCACAATCAACATTAAAATGGCTCTCATCGCTGCCCATCTTAATGCAGGTCATTCTGGTGGTGACAGTGTAGCAATAGCTTTATACTCACCCTCTTCCTCCACCTCCATACCCCCTTCTCCTATTCTCCCCGTCCCTAATAAGCCTTATAGTTTCCGTGGACGTTAAGCACCATGTTTACTTTATGCAATGGGCCTTACCCTGTTGCTCTAAAGGATCATACCCTATTTACACAAAGGGCCTTGCCTCTTGGTGTAAACGACTCTACCCTCTTAATGTACAGACCTTACTCTTTTGCTATCAGGGGCCTTGCTCTCCAGCTGTTCAGGCTATGCGCTATCGTAGAATTACTTCTTTGCTCTCCAGCGTGTTCCGAATACATGCAAGAGCCGCCCTGTCGGTTTACTTGAGAGCACTGGTCAACACAGTCCAGCGCGCAGTAATGGCAATCTCTCTCGCACAGTTCGGCTCTCGGTGACTTCCAATATCGAGTCTTAAAAAAATCAACAAATTCGATAGATAGATAGACAGAAAAAATTAATAAATATAAAAGAAGCTTGTTTTTGTACTTTACGAGCAACTGTTACAAGCAACAGGCTATAATGTTAGTGTTTATTTTAGGGACGCAATGACTAGTGGTGATGAATCCAGTGGGACATCTGTCAGCGGCATACCCAGGCCCTGTTGTGCATAGGAAGAGGAGATGGAATCTGAAACGGGAAACCGGGGTAGTGGTGCAGCTGGCAAAGGACGTGTGTGTGTGTGTGTGTGTGTGTGTGTGTGTGTGTGTGTGTGTGTGTGGTGTGTGTGTGGTGGTGGTGGTGGTGGTGTGTGTGGTGTGTGTGTGTGTGTGTGTGTGTGTGTGTGTGTGTGTGTGTGTGTGTGTGTGTGTGTGTGTGTGTGTGTGGTGTGGGGTGTGTGTGTGTGTGTGTGTGTGTGTGTGTGTGTGTGTGTGTGTGTCTGTGATGGAGTACAGTTGATAAGCTGCTATTTTTGAATTTATAATCTGGCGTGTGTGTGAGTGTGTGTGTGTGTGTGTGTGTGTGTGTGTGTGTGTGTGTGTGTGGTGTGTGTGTGTGTGTGTGTGTGTGTGTGTGTGTGTGTGTGTGTGTGTGTGTGTGTCTTGGGGGCTGATGCACTACAGTTGATAAGCAGCTGTTTTTGAATTTAGAATCTGGCCAGTGAATTGGGTGCTGATTCACCATCTTATTTTGCGGTTAGTTGGCTAAAGTACGTCTGATTTTTCGCACAAAATAGTGATGCAATGCATACAGCCTATTATGACAATGATGTATTTATGTACTTATTTATTGATTTGAAGGGCAGCATGATGCACTTATTTGGTAAAATCCGTTCATTCATGATTATTCCAAGGTGAAATGGGCGACATCTGTGATGGTTATATTGAATCCCACCGCGCCGCGTGCATAATAAAGTACATTTCCACCATGCCCCCCCCCCCCCCCCCCCCACCAACCACCTCCCCCACTCCCCGTCTGTTTCTCTCATTATTCATTCGTTATACTTGACTCGACCCCTTTGACCCACCTCGATGCTGGGGAAAGCACATGGTCCGATGGAAGAAAGATAAAGCCATTTTGCTTGAATTTGACGTTCCTCTAATGAAACTTGTGTGTCTGTTTCGTAATAAATAGCGCTCCTTTAAATGTCTTATATGTTTGAGTCTGTTCCCCTAAGGAAACTAAAGATGTGAAGCAAGGGTGACTGCTAGCGTCCTAAAACAAGATCTAAACGCATAATTGTTTTATTTTTTTTATTTTTAAGAACGCTTATTTAATATGACAATGCACAACGTGCGAATTGTTGGTGTAAGTCCCCTATTTCAAGTTGGTTGAATGAAACCGTAGGCTTATTAGGGACGGGAGCCCAGGACGGCCACCTCGACTTTCACACAGCTCCTGAGCTCTGACTATTTCAAGCGACAAAACAACACTTAAGTAACAGTTAAATGGTGAAAAATTAAATACAGTCTACTTGCCTGTTTTCGATTGCGGTACGTTGTGGTATTTTGATATCCAATGTTTTAATAGTATTGAAGATTTGGATGGCACTGGACTTTGTGCACACCAAACGCCACAACTAAAAACGCAGATAAGCAGCTAAGCCTACATTTTATTTTTCACCGTTTAATTCTTGTTTAAGATTCTTTTTTCGCTTGAAAATTCGCACGTTGTGTAATGTCATATTAAACAAGCGTTTTTTTAACGTTTTGTGTGTTTGGTTTCTCTACGATCTAACAAATGAACACATACAGTGTTCCAGCTACTGTTCCATTGTAGTACCACCTTGATGCTAGTGGAATTTTCACAGGGCGCAGTGAGAGAGGAGGGTGGATGTCCGATCTTAAGAGTACCATCCCGAGAAGTTCCAGCGCTGCTTAGGAGTCATTTAAGTCGTGTTCGGTAATGCCGTTCCTGAACGCCAACCATTGTTATGCTCCCTACGACGATGCTAAGTTATGACGCAGAGTTAGACTGAGTCTCAGTTTCCTCCAGAGAGGGTCCCCGTCGATAAAGTTTATTCCGCAATGACCCAGGCGACATCTGCGATGGAAAGGCTGTCTTGAAAGGAAAGCTGTACTTTGATTATTGACAATACATCAATCATATTCTCAAAACAAGTTCCGTTGGTTATTGATAATACGTCAAGCAGACTATGTTTGACAACAGCGAGAGATACACTGAGGTCAGAATTGATCAGTGACCAGTTTATAAACTTCTGATAAAAGGCCCACTCCCAGCTGTTCACGTCAGATCCAGAGGCGTGAGGACACGTCGCAAGTTGAACTGCAAAGTGAAACCACTGCCCGTCGCTGTCTCTTGTCTTGTGAGTATCATCCGTATTTCGCAGAACTTCTGGATCTTCACAGAATCAGCCCTATTTGCCAATATATCTTTGAAAATTCCACCAAATCTATTTTTGTATCATCTACCACAAAGTTTTTGTTTCTGGTTTTCCAAACTCCTTTGATCGGCATAAAAAAGTTCAAAACAATGCTGCTCGTCCCATCTATCGGTCATTCACATTCGACCAAGTCACACCTCCTGTTCGTACCCGAAACTGGCTCCCATTTGGAAGAAAGAAAGAAAAAAAGAAAGAAAAAAAGAGAGAAAGAACGAAAGGAAGAAAGAAAGAGAGAAAGCTAGAAAGAAAGAAAGAAAGGAAGAAAGAAAGAGAGAAAGCTAGAAAGAGAGGAACGAGGATTGATTTTAAGTTTCTATCACTGTGCTTTAAATCTCTGAATGATTCTGGCCTTGAATATATTACCGATCTTCTTCTCTACACACTTTCCCTTACAGCTTTGATCTTCTTATGCACGTCATTGTCGAATTCCATCTTCCCGCACCAAAAAAACTTTGGACAGCGGGAAGACGAAAAGAAGCTGGTGGTCAATATTTGTTTCCTAGGATCATATGCATTAACTTCTTTTTCTCTCTAGATATCTCCCCCACCCTTCATTTTATGAACTGTCTTCGTTCGGATTCTTTCTCCAACATCTTCGTATTATTGCTGTTGTTTCGGTGTTTATCCGTCTTCCGTGTCGGTATTTATTATTTTGCTCCTGACGAAGACATGCACTGTCAGATTGTTGAACTGTTTGTGTCCTTATGTGTGCAGTCTTCTGTTGGTTAGGCCATTTTCATCAAAGAAAAGAATATGTGTGCTCACATGTGTAACACTGCTACTACTACTAGAAAGAAAATAATGTTTGCTCACATGTGTAACACTACTACTGCTACTACTACTACTACTACTACTACTACTACTACTACTACTACTACTACTACTACTACTACTAACTACTACAACAACAACAACAATGATACCAAAACTAATAACAACGATGGCAAATAATTATAATAATAAAATCTGTTTAGTTATAATAATAACGATCAGTGTGCAGAGAGAACCACGAGGACTGCCGCAAGTATCGCCTAAACAGTATTTATGATTTCAGTGTGCAGACAGGGCCATGAAGACTACCACTATAGTGTTTATGATTTCAGTGTGCAGACAGGGCCATGAAGACTACCACTATAGTGTTTATGATTTCAGTGTGCAGACAGAGCCATGAAGACTACCACTATAGTGTTTATGATTTCAGTGTGCAGACAGAGCCAAGAAGACTACCACTACAGTGTTTATGATTTCAGTGTGAACACAGAGCCACGAAGATTACCACTACAGTGTTTATGATTTCAGTGTGCAGACAGCGCCATGAAGACCACCACTACAGTGTTTATGATTTCAGTGTGCAGACAGAGCCATGAAGACTACCACTACAGTGTTTATGATTTCAGTGTGCAGACAGAGCCATGAAGATTACCACTACATTGTTTATGATTTCAGTGTGCAGACAGAGCCATAAAGACTACCACTACAGTGTTTATGATTTCAGTGTGCAGACAAAGCCATGAGGACTGTTGCCAGCACCGTCCTTGTTGGCCTCCTGCTCTGTCTGTGTCTCCACCAGAGCCTGGGGAAAGGTTTGTGTCCATTAAACGTCATTCAACAACAACGATAACAACAGTAAATAAAAAGCGTTTGATCTCCAAGACACGGTTGAATAACAGTTGTAAATGCATGTCATAATTTTCTGTATGTGGCGATCTGGGTGCATGTGGACATTTCGTTCCTATCCAGTTACTGAAAGTAATCCCGGTCAGCATGCGCGGACTTGGTCATCATTTTCAACCACATGATCATGGGGCCAGACCAAGTTGGCTGACTGTTACACCACCAAAACTGCTCCCCTTCAACTGCCGCTTCAGTTGAGGGATCGGAAAGAAAACAAAAAGGTAATACGGAGGGGGAGGGGGGGGGGGGGGGGGGGGGCTGGGGGGGGGGGGTGGGGGGATGGGGGGGGGGGGGGGGGGGGGGGGCTAGACAGAAGCCACATGACCGGATTTGTCGAAGAAGACCACGATCCTTTTGTTCGGAAATATCACTCGGTCTCTTGAATTTCACAGGTGATTTGTCACCTAGGAAAAGCCAGGCTGAAGGCTGCTGGACGATGTTCTGGATGCGGTCTGACTGCTTTAGTCCATTATTAAAAGCATGCGAATTAGGCAGCACATCCTCCATCCTACCCCTCCCATCATCCTCTGTCAGCTAAAGTGGTATTGTTAGGGCGCAACGCTTCCGTACAGCCAGATGATGACATGAATCCGACACAAGCTCTCCTATGACGGATTCAAACTGTCTTAGTACTGAAGTACACGGATCTTCTTTGATAGGATACGTTACCCTGGCTACGCTTTTGTTTTTCAGCATGGGCCACAGGACCGCAACGGTCATTGGCTTCAAACAATTCCTGCAGACCAACCTGCCTGGAATCTTAGAATTGCCATTCGATTCCACATTACCATCTCTCTTGTTTTTCTACTTAGCCCTGTCGGTCTGTCCGTCGTGTACCTTTCCAGCTAATAGTCCATTTTTTCTACCCCCCCCCCCCCCCCCTCCCCCCGACCCCCACCGCAGCAAATATTTCAATATTTTACGATAATAGGTGGTGTTTTTGTTTGGTTTTGGTATGGTTCTTTTTGAACAAATAGAAAATAAGAGATAATAGCGGGTGAAACGTGTAGCACGTTACCATAATTATGACACTGCTATTTGCCAACTTCGAATTTATGTACATATATGAGAAAAAGAAGAAAAAAGTCCGTCTATACAATGGACTTGAACAATAAAAGAAAAAGATTATACAGAGAGAAATGAAGAGGGAGATACAGACAGACAGACAGACAGACAGACAGACAGACAGACAGACAGACAGACAGACAGACAGATAAAAACACAAACAAAAACACAGAAAGACGACCAGATAGAGACACTTTTGCGCACTTTTCTTTTCTTTCTTTCTTTCTTTTTTGGAAGGCACTAGTGTGTAGATATAGTACTTTTAAGTAGCATACCTTTTAATTTTGATGGCTACATTTAAAAAAAGGCGCGATTGGGTGTGTGAGTGAGTGAGTGAGTGAGTGTGTGTGTGTGTGTGTGTGTGTGTGTGTGTGTGTGTGTGTGTGTGTGTGTGTGTGTGTGTGTGTGTGTGTTTGTGTGTGTGTGTGTGTGTGTGTGAATGAGTGAGTGTGTGTGTGGTGTGTTTGTGTGTGTTTTGTGTGTGTGAGTGTGTGTGTGTGTGTGTGTGTGTGTGTGTGTGTGTGTGTGTGTGGGGTGTGGTGTGTGTGTGTGTGTGTGTGTGTGTGTGTGTGTGTGTGTGTGACTTACGATTAATTAAGCGTGTGACAGCCTTTGCGTGAGGAATACTGGCACCTTTATGAGTGCAGCTGTGCATATTCTTAATGACTTTTTAATGACTTGTTTATATTGACCTTTTATTAAAATTAAGAAAGTGAAACTGTATAAGTACTTACGTTGTACTAACCTGTTTATTCATATTTTATCATTAGCATTCTTATTCTTATGAAGTATTTGGCAAAGGCAGACAACCGAATTCCCCGCTTTTTTTAAAGGATTAATAAGGTATTATTGTACTGTAAAGTATTGCATTGCACTGTGAAGCTGTTTATTCTTTTCTTCAGGGTTCTTGCCACCTGGATATGGGTGTCCTGGAATCAAGAGCAAAATGTGCATGCCGGGATCTGTCTGCATGAGCGGCAGATGCCGTGAGTTCCAGTCGTGAGTGTGTGTGTGTGTGTGTGCGTGTGCGTGGTGTGTGTGTGTGTGTGGTGTGTATGTATGGTGTGTGTATGTGCGTGTGTGTGTGTGTGTGTGTGTGTGTGTGTGTGTGTGTGTGTGTGTGTGTGTGTGTGTGTGTGTGTGTGTGTGTGTGTGTGTGTGTGTGTGTGTGTGTGTGTGTGTGTGTGTGTGTGTGTGTGTGTGTGTGTTGTGTGTGTGTGTGTGTGTGTGTGTGTGTGTGTGTGTGTGTGTGTGTGTGTGTGTGTGTGTTGTGTGTGTGTGTGTGTTGTGTTGTGTGTGTGTGTGTGTGGTGTGTGTGTGTGTGTGTGGTGCTGTGTGGTTGTGTGTGTGGTGTGTGTGTGTGTGTGTGTGTGTGTGTGTGTGTGTGTGTGTGCGTGCCTGCGTGCGTGACTGCGTGCTATTTTTAGGACAACAGTATATCTGCCGAAAAGCATGAACTACGTGATGAGGTCAGAGTAGTAACGAGCATGCTCAATCAGTGGTGTATTCGCGTGTTGTTTGCAGGCCTCGGCTTAGGAGGTTCACCGTGCGGCCCGGAACTCTGCTGGATTGACGAAGGACGCTGTTTCAACGGCACCTGCAGTAAGTACCATGCAAATCAGGACCTGTGTGAGACAACAGCGGCACCTGCAACAAATATCATGCAGATGAGGACTTGTGTGTGACAACAACGCCACCTGCATTAAGTTCCATGTAAATCACGACTTGTGTGTGACAACAACGCCACCTGCATTAAGTTCCATGTAAATCACGACTTCAGTGTGACAACAACGCCACCTGCATTAAGTTCCATGTAAATCGCGACTTGTGTGTGACAACAACGCCACCTGCATTAAGTTCCATGTAAATCACGACTTGTGCACCTGCAGTAAGTACCATGTAAATTAAATCAGAACTTGTGCGTGACAATAGCATCGCCTGCAGTAAGTACCATGTAAATTAGGACTTGTGTGTGACAACGACACCACCTGCAGTAAGTACCATGTAAATTAAATCAGGACTTGTGCGTAACAACAACACTACCTGCAGTAAGTATCATGTAAATTAGGACTTGTGTGTAACAACAACAACACCTACAGTAAGTACCATGTAAATCAGGACTTGTGTGTGACAACAACAAACCTGCAGTAAGTACCATTTAAATCAGGACATGTGTGTGACAGCAACAACACCTGCAATAAACACCATGTAAATCAGGACTTGTGTGTGACAACAACAACAACACCTGCAGTAAGCACCATGTAAATCGGGACATGTGTGTGACAACAACAACAACACCTGCAGTAAGTACCATGTAAATCAGGACTTGTGTGTGACAAAAAACAACACCTGCAGTAAGTACCATGTAAATCAGGACATGTGTGTGACAACAACAACTGCAGTAAGCACCATGTAAATCAGGACTTGTGTGTGACAACAGCAACACCTGCAGTAAGTATAATGTAGATGAAGACTTGTGTTATGGCAACCAACGGCACCTGCAAGTGCACCTACAGCAAGGGCACCTACAGTGAGTATGGTGCAAGTCAGTATCTCAGTGTGGTAACAACAGCATGTCGGGTACGCGTGGTGTAAATGTAGACTCCACTATGCAGCGTGTAACTGTGAACATTTGTAGGTAAGACGAAGCTCTGGAATCAGCTACATAATGTGTAACTTTGGACTCCACTGTGTGACATGAAACTGTAGACCTCATTCTCTACTGTATAATTCCTGACACCATCAAGCACGTGTAAAGTCGGACCACAGTATGTAACGTGTAAATGTGTCCAGTAGGTAACGATTAAATAGAAGCGCAAGGATGTAAAGTGTAATTATAGACTCAGCATGCAACGTGTAACCCTGGACCCTAGTATGTAGTGTGTCACTCTGGACTCCAGTGTGTTACGTGTAACTTTGGACTCTAATATGTAGTGTGACTCTGGACTCCAGTATATAACTTGTAACTCTGCACTCCGGTATGTAATAGGCAACGCACCAATATGTCACGTGTAAATCTGGACTCAAGTCTGTAACTCTGGACTCCAGTAGGTAACACGAGAATGTAGACTCCAGTATGTAACTCTGGACTCCAGTAATAACGTGTAAATATTGACTCCCGTACGCAACTCTCGACTCCGGCATGTAACATGAAACAATGATCCCCCAAAAGTAACGTGTAAATCTGAACTCCAGTAGCTAGGTATAGTATAATACGGACTCTAGTAGGTGTGGTGTAAATATGGACTCCCGTCAGTAACATGAAACTCTGGACTACAGTACATAAAGTGTGACTCGATCTGGAATGCAGTATGTAACGTAAAATATAGGCTCCAGCATGTAACTCTGGACTACGTATGTAACGTGTAACTCTGAACCCAAGCAGGTAACGTGTCAAATATAGACTCCAGTATGCAACACTGGTCTTGAGTAAGTGAGCTGTAACTCTGGACCGGAAGGTAATGTGCAAATCTGGACTCCTGTAAGCGTAAATTTGGACCCAAGGAGTTAATGTGTAAATCTGGACTCCTGTAAGTAACGTGTAAATCTAGACCCAAGAAGGTAATGTGTAAATCTAGACTCCACAAAGTAGTATGCAAAACTGTACTCCAGCAGATAACATTCAACTCGGGATTGCAGTACGTAACTTGTAACATTACTCCAGTGTGTTGTATTTAAATCTGGCCTGTAGCATGTTGTGTAAATCCGGACTAGAGCATAATCTGACTAAATCCTGACCCTAGCACATAGTGTGTAAATTTAGACTGCAGTAGGTATTGATAGCGTATGAATCTGGACACTAGAATAGTTACAGTGTGTAATTTTAGATTGCAGTAGGCAGTATGTAAATTTGTAAATCTTCCCTCTAATATGTTGTCTAAACACATAAAAGGTTCAAAAGAACGCTATTTATTTGGGCAAGATACAAACAAATAGTCTTCTTTTGAACCTTTTACACGTTTTGATCTTGCTTTAGAACACTAGCACTCATGTTTGTTTCAGACTTTTTCTTTTTCTAATAATTGTAGAGTATGTAAATCTGTACCTCAGTGGGTAATCACAGTTTGTGAATCTGGACTCCAGTATATAGTGTGTAAATACAGACCGCAGTTAACTGCTGTATGTATATCTGTACTCTAGCCTGTCGATGTGTGAAAATCTGGACTATTGTACAGTGTGCACAGTTTGACTGTATTAATTAGTGAGTAAATCTGGACTCCAGCGTGATATGTGTAACTCTCCAGCGTGATATGCGTAAAAATGTTAGTGTGTAAATCTGGACTCACCGTGACGTGTATGGATTTTGACTGCAGTAGATTACAGGAGTCCAGATTAACACATTACCTTCCGGTCCAGAGTTACACGTCATTTACTGAAGACCACTATTGCATACTGGAGTCCATATCTGAAACGTTACAGTGTGTAAATCCAGACTGGAGTTGGTAGGGTGAAAATCGCTCGATGTACCATCTTTCGTAACCGAAAGTGCTGAAATGAGCAACCGTTTATTGTTATAGCTGCCCCACAGGATGTATCGTCGCTCAAAAGCTGACGCTAAAATGAATACCTTTAAAAAGTGAACCGTTCAAATGCTGTAGAACCCGTGGCGAAGCCTGCCTGTGTAGGGAGGATCGTGCAGAACAGCATCTGCAGGTGATGGAAAGCCACGTACACGAAGATATACAACCATGGCAGTCGTGCCGGATTGCACGTATCGTGCAAAATGGGATGTGTTGGAAGACACGCACAAGTCCCCTCCTTCTGAGTAAACTAAACAGATGCCATGCTTCTTTCAGAATTACCCATCCAGAGAGACTGCAGCAGGAACAGAGACATGTGTGCCTCAGATACTTACTGCGATCCAGTTTCCTCAAAGTGCCGTAAGTATATCACTGTTACGGTAGCTATCATCGATTACATCACTTGTCGTGCATAACCGATTCGTCCCACCTGTGTGAGTGAGATCGTCCGTCCACAAGTATTCAGAACCAAGCACAGTGGACACAGTTCTTTCCATTTTCAAGGCCCTTGCAGCAGGGGCAAACTTCTTCGATAGAGTCAGACACTCTTCTACTTCATCCGTTTTCAACAGGTTTCTTGCTACTTCATTTCTAAATACCTAAGCCAGATTCCTTGCGCGTGTACTGTCCTTATCCCTCTGTCTCCCTGCGTGAGTGAGTGAGGTTTTGTGAAAGTGTGCGTGTCAAACTCCAAGCACTGCTTTACGACATCCTTCCTTGGAGGATAGGTTCCGGAAAGCGATGCTCGGAGTGTGTGCGTGTGTCAAGTGTGTGTGTATGGGGGGGGGGGGGGGGGGGGGGCGATGTGTAAGCGATGCTTTTCCAGATTTATTACAATAATTCGATACAAGTTTTGTTATAAACTGAGAAGATTCGTGGATACATATGCGTTTCATGATCATTATGAACTATTAATATAGCCACATTGGCCAGCTTTTCCACAGAGATAGTATAACAACTGAGAGAGGTAAGCACTGCTCCACGAAGGTAAACGCACATGAAGTTTATTACACCATCCCTTGAGTTCACATACTCTTTTGTTTTGAGAGTCTTTACCCTTCAGTAAATATATGCACCGGGCCGAGCGTCAGATCATGTCAAGCACGCACGCACGCACACGCGCGCACACACACACACACACACACACACGCACGCACACATGTTGCCATATGTTGTTGTCTTGATAATCTTAAGATGAGTCTAGTATCACTCATGTGAAAAGACGTTTAATATTCAAGAAGAAGAATTGTTTTGGGTGACAAAATCTTCCGGTAGTACAACATGTTTCACACGTTTTGTCATCCCGAAATCTGCCGTAGTGACAAAACGTGATGTGGTGACAAAACTTGTTGTGGTGCAAATTGTGCCGTGGAGCCTGGTGACAACGTGTTGTGGTGACAACGTGTTGTGGTGACAAAACGTGTTGTGGTGACAACACGTGCCGCAACGTCACCGCTGGTGGCAGAAAAGTGCAATATGAACAGAGGCGACAGAATGCACAGACAAAAGTACAGTATGAACAGAGGCGACAGAATGCACAGACAAAAGTACAGTATGAACACAGGCGACAGAATACACAGACAAAAGTATAATGTGGACACAGGCGACAGAATGCACAGACAAAAGTACAATATGAACACAGGCGACAGAATGCACAGACAAAAGTACAATATGAACAAAGGCGACAGAATGCACAGGCAAAAGTACAATATGAACACAGGCGACAGAATACACAGACAAAAGTATAATGCGGACACAGGCGACAGAATGCACAGACAGAAGTACGATATGAACACAGGCGACAGAAAACACTAATAAACATAATCAGCTGCAGGCACTCGACATTCACTCATATCACATTCCACACACTGTCGTCATGATCCATGCTTATCCTCTGTGGAAACAAATTGTCGATGTTAACTTCTCTCGCAGGCGACGAGACTTCCTCATCGACAAATCAATTTCCTGGCGATAGAATGAAGCTCTTTTTTTCCAGTTAGAGCGGTGGGTGGCCAAGAAAGGTTCTACTGTTACACCGACTACGACTGTGTCTCTGGTGCTTTTTGCCATATGAAGCGGTTCTGCAAGTGTAAGATGGGTGTTGCTAAGACGAATGGAACCTTTTGTGGTGAGTACCAATCCGTGACATTTTAGAGCATATTTTATCTTCTCAAATCAGATTACTACAAACAACAGCAACAACAAATATCCTCAACACCTCTCTGCCTGTGTGTGTGTGTGTGTGTGTGTGTGTGTGTGTGTGTGTGTGTGTGTGTGTGTGTGTGTGTGTGTGTGTCTCTTCTCTCTCTTCTCTCTCTCTCTCTCTCTTCTCTCTCTCTCTCTCTCTCTCTCTCTCTCTCTCTTCTCTCTCTCTCTCTCTCTCTCTCGTGTCTTCTGTCTCTGTCTCTGTCTGTCTGTCTGTCTGTCTGTCTGTCTGTCTGTCTGTCTGTTGTCTGTCTGTCTGTCTGTCTCTCTCTCTCTCTCTCTCTCTCTCTCTCTCTCTCTCTCTCTCTCTCTCTCTCTCTCTCCTCTCTCTCTCTCATATTTTATCTTCTCAAATCAGATTACTACAAACAACAACAACAACAACAACAAATATCCTCAACACCTCTCTGCCTCTGTGTGTGTGTGTGTGTGTGTGTGTGTGTGTGTGTGTGTGTGTGTGTGTGTGTGTGTGTGTGTGTGTGTCTCTCTCTCTCTCTCTCTCTCTCTCTCTCTCTCTCTCTCTCTCTCTCTCTCTCTCTCTCTCTCTCTCTCTCTCTCTCTCTCTCTCCTGTAACTATTTTTTGTTTATTATTTATTAGTAGCTTAGCAAAGACTAGTTGTTAGAATTTTTATGCTTTTTGTTGTTCCCCCCCCCCCCCCCCCCCCGCCCCCCCCCCCCCCCCCCCCCCCCCACACACACCAGCACCAGCACCCCCTTTACCCTAAGCTTATGAACTATACCTGATGTGTATATGTGAGTTTGGGTGTCTCTGAAATATATGAGTATGTATATAGTATCAGTGGAATTAGTCCCTCATGGGCGAGGACTGGATGTAAAAAGAGCCTGTGTCTACTCGACTGCCCTCGTAAAATAAAGTTTATTCATTCATTTATTCGCTCTGATATAACCGTACCGGTTGACTGGGCGTAAAACACCAAATTACTCTCTCTCTCTCTCTCTCTCTCTCTCTCTCTCTCTCTCTCTCTCTCTCTCTCTCTCTCTCTCGGATTAAAAAAAAATCGATATAACCCCCCCCCCCCCCCCCCTCCACAAGCACATCATTGTGGTGTGTTTATCGTCGTAACAAGCATCCATCTTTTACAGTAACACTTTTAGGAACTCATTTATACCCCTTTTTCGATACCTTTTCTTGTTCATGTAATATGGTAAGTAATATTACACCAATCCATTACAGTTTCACATTGTTATGACATACACCTATTGAATGCAATGTAATTATTTTTTCGTCCATTGTGGTGTTGGTGTACGTTTCTGTTTGTTTCAGCTTTAAACGTTGTAAGTTAGACTGTTCCTAATGTCTTGTCCACTGTTAGTTGTTTGATTAGGCTGAGAGAGAATTGGTCATTTTGACATGATCTCTGAAGCTGAAGCTTCGGTGGTTAATTCGCGAGCAAAACCCTCCATTTGTCGATGCCTTCGGTTCTCCACATAATCCTGTTCAATATCTCATCCTTCATTGTTATTGTTGCTATACTTGCTATTACACAGCACCACTAGCAGGGAAAGTGGGCGGACGATGCTTAACTGGAAAACGTTGTGACGACCCCAACGCCACGTGCAAAAGGAGGAAGTGCCAATGCAACGATGAGTTCGCGGTCAGTGGCCCTGACCTGACCTGCAGTGAGTATCGGTATCACCCACTGCACGTGCACCATAACATCAAAGTTATGTCAGGGTACTGACTGGCTCGGGAGACGACACCCCTTCTGCCCTCCCCTGAAAACTAACCTGTAGTGAATATGGCTAAAATAGTCACTCCATGGACAGCTATAAAGTTATGATCTATTAAAGAGGATTTACAGAAAACTGAAAACATTCTTTCTTTCTTTCCTTTTCTTTTTCTATTCCCTTTTTGTTTTGTTTTTGGTGGTGGTTGGCAGGGGTGGACGGCGGGGGTAGGAGTGGGGTGGGGGGCGATCTGAAGTTGTTTTCCGATGCTACTGCTGCTTCCGACTTTCTGCACACGTGCACTTGGTTTGTCCGTCAAGCCTGTCTCCTGTTTCAGTTTTGGTATTGCCATTGCATCGCCTATGATTCTATCCGGTGGTCCAGAAGTGGATAATTTGTGCTGACGCTGTAGGTGTCTATAGCTGTTTTTGTGTGTGTCTAGCTGTTGACTTCAGACAACCTTGCGCTGAAATTATGTCCAGCTCTTTGTCCTGTAAGGTTGAGTTCAGTCCTGTAAGATTGAGTTGTAAGGTTGAGTTCAGTCCTGTAAGATTGAGTTGTAATGTTGAGTTCAGTCCTGTAAGGTTGAGTTGTAAGGTTGAGTTCAGTCCTGTAAGGTTGAGTTCAGTAAAGCCTTGTGTTGCGTTCATGTAGACAGTCTCATGATGTGCTTGCGTCTAGCCGTTTGTCCTGTTTGGGTGAGTTCTGTCAGTTTGTGCTGTATTGTGTCTAGCCGTTTGTCCTGTTTGGGTGAGTTCTGTCAGTTTGTGCTGTATTGTGTCTAGCCGTTTGTCCTGTTTGGGTGAGTTCTGTCAGTTTGTGCTGTATTGTGTCTAGCCGTTTGTCCTGTTTGGGTGAGTTCTGTCAGTTTGTGCTGCATTGTGTCTAGCCGTTTAGGTGAGTTCAGTCAGTATTCTGCTTCTTGTCCTGTTCAGGTGAGCTCAGCTTGTTTTGTGCTGTATTTTCGTCCGTCTGTCATGTTTAGGGGAGTTCAGTCAGTCTTGTGATGTATTTGTGTGTAGCTGTTTCGATGAGCTCAGGTTTGTGATCTGTTATGTCTAGCTGTGTGTGTGTGTGGTGTGTGTGTGTGTGTGTGTGTGTGTGTGTGTGTGTGTGTGTGGTTGGTGTGTCTGTTGTGTGTGGTGTGTGTGTGTGTGTGTGTGTGTGTGTGTCGTGTGGTGTGTGTGTGGTGTGTGTGTGTTGTGTGTGTGTGTGCTGTGTGGGTGTGTGGTACTGCGTGCTGTGTGTGTGTGGTGTGTGTGGATGCTGTGTGTGGTGTGTGTGTGTGTGTGTGTGAGGGAGAGAGAGAGAGAGAGAGAGAGAAGAGAGAGAGAGACGAAGAGAGAGAGAGAGAGAGAGAGAGAGAGAGAGAGAGAGAGAGAGAGAGAGACAACACACACACACACACACACACACACACACACACACACACACACACACACACACACACACACACACACACACACACACACACGAGACACACACAGAGACACAGAGAGAGTCCAGTCAGTTTTGTGATGTACTTGTGTCTAGCTGTTTGAGTGAGTTCAGTCAGTCTTGTGATGTATTGTGTCTAGCTGTTTGGGTGAGTTCAGTCAGTCTTATGATGTATTGTGTCTAGCTGTTTGGGTGAGTTCAGTCTCGTGATGTATTGTGTCTAGCTGTTTGGGTGAGTTCATTCAGTCTTGTGATGTATTGTGTCTAGCTGTTTGGGTACGTTCTGCCAGTCTTGTGATGTTTTTGTGCTTAGCTGTATATGTGAGTTCGGTCTTGTGGTGCATTGTGTCGAGCTGTTTGGGTGAGGTCAGTTAGTATAGTGATATATTGTGTCTAGCTGTTTGGGTGAGTTCAGTCAACCTGGCGATGTATTGTGTCTAGCTGCTTAGGTGAGTTCAATCAGCCCTGTGTTGTGTCTAGCTGCTTGGGTAAGTTCAGAGGGTGTGGTGTACTGTCTATAGCTGTTTGGGTGAGTTCAGTCAGCCCTGTGTTGTGTCTAGCTGCTGGTGTAAGTTCAGAGGGTGTGGTGTACTGTCTATAGCTGTTTGGGTGAGTTCAGTCAGCCCTGTGAGGTCTTGTGTCTAGCTGTTTGGGTGAGTTCAGTCAGCCCTGTGTTGTACTGTGTCTAGCTGTTTGGGTGAGTTCAGTCAGCCCTGTGTTGTACTGTGTCTAGCTGTTTGGGTGAGTTCAGTCAGCCCTGTGTTGTACTGTGTCTAACTGTTTTGGTGAGTTCAGCCAGCCCTGTGATGTCTTGTGTCTAACTGTTTTGGTGAGTTCAGTCAGCCCTGTGTTGTACTGTGTCTAGCTGTTTTGGTGAGTTCGGTCAGCCCTGTGTTCTACCGTGTCTAGCTGTTTGGGTGAGTTCAGTCAGCCGTGTATTGTGTCTAACTGTTTTGGTGAGTTCAGTCAGCCCTGTGAAGTATTCGTGTCGTGTTTTCAGAGCCAGAGGTGAGACTCCAGGGGGAAGGCGGGAGGAAGCTGTGCCAAACCCACATACCATTGTATTAGGGACACCATGTGTGACACAGACGACCACATCTGCAGTGAGTACTGAACCCAAAATCCTAGTAATCCCTGCCGCCTGCCTTGTAGCCATATTTTGTATGCTTTTCCATTTCTCTCATGGGTTCTTTTTACCATAAAAACACGGGACTATTTCAACAACAACAAAAACAAAACAACCAACAACAATTACTAGCGTTGATAGAATTAGTGCATTTCTGCCAGGAAAACATCTTCCCGCTGTTGTAAAATCATGCAGCATCAACGTATACACATCCGTAGCGCACGCCACTTCGGTTTCTAATCGGAAAAAAGGGACAGGCGGCAAGGTGTCATAGGGAAGGAAAAAAGGGTGAGGGTGAAGGAACAAAGGGTGAAGGTGAAAGAACAAAGGGTGATAGTGAATGAACAAAGGGTGAGGGTGAAGGGACAAAGGGTGAGAGGGAAAGGACAAGGGGTGAGGGTGAAGGGACAAGGGGTGAGGGTGAAGGGACAAGAAGGGACAAGGGGTGAGGGTGAAGGGACAAGGGGTGAGGGTGAAGGGACAAGGGGTAAAGGGGGGGTGAGGGTGAAGGGACAAGGAGTGAGGGTGAAGGGACAAGGGGTGAGGGTGAAGGGACAAGGGGTGAGGGTGAAGGGGGGGGACAAGGGTGAGGGGAAGGACAAGGGGTGAGGGTGAAGGGACAAAGGGTGGGAGGGAAAGGACAAGGGGTGAGGGTGAAGGGAAAAAGGGGGGGAGGGAAGGACAAGGGGTGAGGTGAAGGGACAAAGGGGGGAGGGAAAGGACAAGGGGTGGGGGTGAAGGGACAAAGGGGGAGGGAAAAGGACAAGGGGTGAGGGATGAAGGGACAAAGGGGGAGGGAAAGGACAAGGGGTGAGGATGAAGGGACAAAGGGTGGAGGGAAAGGACAAGGGGTGAGGGTGAAGGGACAAAGGGTGGGAGGGAAAGGACAAGGGGTGAGGATAAAGGGGACAAAGGGTGGGAGGGAAAGGACAAGGGGTGAGGATGAAGGGACAAAGGGTGGGAGGGAAAGGACAAGGGGTGAGGATGAAGGGACAAAGGGTGGGAGGGAAAGGACAAGGGGTGAGGATGAAGGGACAAAGGGTGGGAGGGAAAGGACAAGGGGTGAGGATGAAGGGACAAAGGGTGGGAGGGAAAGGACAAGGGGTGAGGGTAAAGGGACAAGAGGTGATAGTGATCGGACAAGAGGTGATGGTGAAGGGACAAGGGGTGATGGTGAAAGTATAAGGGGTGAGGGTGAATGGATGAAGGGAGAGTGTGAAGGAACAAATAGGGAATGCGAAGGGATGAAAGGGCAGAGGGGAGGGACAAACAAGTAATGTGAAGGGTGAGGATGAAGGGACAAACCGGGAATGTGAAGGGACGAAAGATAAAGGGGAAGGGACAAACCGGGAATGTGAAGGGACGAAAAGTGAGGGGAAAGGGACAAACCGGGAATGTGAAGGGACGAAAGGGGAAATGGAAGGGGCAAGGGGTGAGGGGAAAGGAAAAAGGGTGGGGGGAAAGAAAAGGTGAGGGGAAGTGATAAAAGGTGAGGGGAAGGGAAAGGGGTTGAGGGGGGAAAGGGGAAGGGGAAGGGATAAAGGGTGCGGAGGAAAGGACAAGGAGTGAGAAAAACAACAGATACTGACAGAGCTAAAGAGTAACACATAAAGCTAACTCGTACTATCAGCAGCTGACAGATACAAATCCTACTGACCTGTGCTACCAGTAACGTAACAGCAATTGCTCGTAGACTCCTGACAGCAGTAACAGCATTGAGCGGAAATGGCTTAGTGGTTAGAGACCGGGCTCGTGGTCGAAAGGTCGCGGGTTCGAGTCCCGGCAGGAGCAGCGGGAGAATTTTCTTCTTAAGGATCAACTTTATGTGCTGACTCTTATTTTGGTATCTGTCTCACCCCCGTGTTACCGTAGTAGTGCGTAAAAGACCCCAGTCATTCTGCCAAAGGTGCAGGTGGTAGGTTACAACCAAAACACGCATGCACCCTACGTATGTGGCTTTGCATGAAGTGACATGATATGCTAATGGCTGTATGGTGTACACAGAACGCGCCGATACGGCAGCAGTTTCACGTGGCACCATCCATCCAAACAGCACTGTAGGTACGTCACTTCGGTGGATACTCAAAAGCTACAGTCATTCATTTAGAATCTTTTTGCGATATGAGCGCAGTGAGTATGCTCCAGAGAAGAGAAAGGCTCAATATAAAAGCGATCATCACCATCATTGACAAAAGCAAACAGTATTAACACAGCTCTCCACGAAACAGAAATGACTACTGTTCCCCATTCCCTGCGATTTATCTTGCATCGTCTTTTTGTGCTCAGGACTTAATTTGCACAACTGTTTCTTCTCCGTTTTCAGAAGTACGTCCGTCATACAACTGTTCCGGTGAAAAAGCCGACTTGTGTCTGCCTCCCTCAGTCTGCATCAACGGCGAATGCAGTAAGTACCCTCAACAACAGCAGAATCACCGGAGACACGTGCAGGCACTATCGCATCTGAACGTATTGTCGTACTGGTCACTCAGGATACAATGACCAGCATAGTGTGACTGTCTTCAACAGGCTCCTTCGGAGACGGACATATAGAGCTCAAAAAGCGCCATCCAGTGACACAAGTATACCAGATGACGAAGAACCGTATGTGACTACCTTTATCTGTTGATGACTGTCTCCACACACACGCTCTCTCTCCTCTCTCTCTCTCTCTCTCTCTCTCTCTCTCTCTCTCTCTCTCTCTCTCTCTCTCTCTCTCTCTCTCTCTCTCTCACACACACACACACACACACACACACACACACACACACACACACACATCTGAAAGGAGTTGACACCTGGCGTTCTGGAACAAGACGCAAATGCACAAACACCCTTTTCAAGCCAACAACTGACAGGTAAACGATGATAAAATCGTCTGATTGTCCTGTTTTCGGGGTAAACCGCCTTCACTAGCAACAGTCTGACAGGTAAATGATGATTAATAAAAGAATAAAAGAATAATAATAAAAGTCTACTTATACTGTTTCGGTTATCCGGTTTCTTTTAACAACTAGTTTTTGCTACGCTACTAATGAATAAATCCCAAATTATACGGCATATTTATATGCATGTAAGCATCAATGAGTAAGTGAAATTCTGCACATGAAGATTTATACGTGGAGCATAAGAACTTCGACACAAAATACTAGCGTGTACACAGCGTCAGATGCATACATCACTCAGCGATACATGTATGAGCATACAACCAGCAGGTAAGGCAGTAAATCATTTAATTAATAAATATGACTGCTACTGGAGAAGACAACAGAAGCAATCAATGCTTTTCTTATAACCAACAATAAGGGAGACGGAAAACATTTACAGGTCAATCACGCAAGCAGTCGGGAGGACTGGACGGAATTCAGTTGATATAGAAAGTAGGTCGCAAATGACAAGTCACTGCAATGGCAATTACTCGAACCTTTCCCCCCCCCCCCCCCCCCCCCTCTCTCTATCTCTCTCTAAAACAGACTATAATGTACAATAATCAAAAGAACTGTTAACGCTATATTCCCTAGGTACAACTTATAATAACATAAGAAACAAATATCACTTTGATGCTCCATTTATCTTACGGATACAGGCTTGTTTCTCCATTGCCATCACAGTTTTGCTTTTAATTCATACGTGTATTATGCCACTGCAACTGGTCCAGATTCAGTACTCCATTACATTTTAATAACTTATCTCCCCACCGCCCCAATGTTTTTAGTTCCGTCGTGTGTGTGTGTGTGTGTGTGTGTGTGTGTGTGTGTGTGTGTGTGTGTGTGTGTGTGTGTGTGTGTGTGTGTGTGTGTCGCGCGCGCGCGCGCGCGACTATGTGTGTGTGTGTGTGTGTGTGTGTGTGTGTGTGTGCGTGCGTGCGTGCGTGCGTGCGTGCGTGCGTGCGTGCGTGAGTATGGATGCTGTTTATTAACTGGTTGCGTTTTTATGGTACATATCTGTTTTTAGTCCCCCCCCCTCCCCACCCCCCGCTCCCCTCCCTCCCCCCTTCCCGCCACCCTACTCATTTTACATAACTTTACCGTATGTTTGATTATGACTACTCTCTCTCTCTCTCTCTCTCTCTCTCTCTCTCTCTCTCTCTCTCTCTCTCTCTCTCTCTCTCTCTTCTCTCTCTTCTCCCCCCCCTTCCTCTCTCTCTCTCTCTCTCTCTCTCTCCCCCTCCCCTCCCCCTTTCTCTGTGTGGTTATTTTCTACTTTCCAAAACACTAGTGACATATTTTCGTCATACAACCTAAAATATTAACTACAGGATGTTAAATTTAAACAGATACATAAGGTATACATTGACCAGATTTAGATTTGGGGTGTGAGATATTAAAGTGCATAGATCAAGATTTAAAGTTTATAATGTGGATGAATTGAAATGTCCATTGTGTCTGTCGGCTGTGAATAATAAAGTCCATTTTGTTCTACGCTGTCCCGCATTTGATGATTTAAGATACGAGTTTATAGAGAACGCGTCCTGAAAAATCTTGGTTTGTTTGTGTATAAAGCATTCAGCAGAAGAAAAACCCTGCTATCGTGAAGAACGTAAAATGTATATTATGAAATAATAACCAAGAATGTTATCATAATATTCTCTCCATAACGTTTCGCTTCCGCTTTGATCACTTGCAAAATTAAAACATCAGTAATCTGAGTACAGTGTGTGCATTGTATTATAAGGTTTATTGTGCGTACACCCCTATGGTCTTATTAAATACAATTTCCGTATTGCGTATTGTCTCTTTCCCCAGCAGGTTTTTGTCACAATCCAGCCTGTGCAACTGAGAGAGAGAGAACTCGAAAACTTTATTTTACAAGGATTGTAGTTTAGGTTCAGTCAAAAACCTGTCTAATAACTAGTCCTTACTAAGCTACTGATGAGAGAGAGAGAGAGAGAGAGAGAGAGAGAGAGAGAGAGAGAGAGAGAGAGAGAGAGAGAGAGAGAGAGATTTTGATGTCTGCTTGTCTGTCAGAGCTAGAGATGCGACAGAGCTGTAGACCTGTGTACAGTCGTGAGCCTTGCAGAGAGGGCAGCCATTGTGTCGGACCATCCTATACGACAAGTATCTGTGGTAAGTGTTCCTTAATAATACATCATAAATAATAGGCCTGATCAAGATGATAATGCTATGAACTGTATTCCTGTGACACTAGCTGGCTATGTTAGGAATTCGACACATCAGTGAGAAACTGTCGTGCCTGCTTCCGCAAGATGATGACATACTTAGACTCCTGGGATTGCTGTTTGTGTGCGTTACCCCCCCCCCCCCCCCCCCCCAGCCTCCCCTTCCACACCTCCTCTTACCTAGGACTGCTGGATAGTCAGTGTTAGGACTGTTATATCGTCAGTGTTATATTCTGTACCCCTAGCTGGAATTGCTAGATGGCTAGTGCTATGCCCCTTATCTGGAATTCTTGGATGGCTAGTGCTATGCCCCCTACCTGGAATTGATATATGGCCAGTGTTACTCCCCCTACCTGGAATTCCTGGATGGCTAGTGCTATGCCCCCTCCCTGGAATTCCTGGATGGCTAGTGCTATGCCCCCTCCCTGGAATTGCTATATGGCCAGTGTTACTCCCCCTACCTGGAATTCCTGGATGGCTAGTGCTATGCCCCCTCCCTGGAATTCCTGGATGGCTAGTGCTATGCCCCCTCCCTGGAATTGCTATGCCCCTACATGAGGCTGCTGGTTCGCCAGGGTTATGTTCCCCTTTACGATTTGTGTGTGTGTGTGTGTGGTGTGTGTGTGTGTGTGTGTGTGTGTGTGTGTGTGTGTGTGTGTGTGTGTGTGTGTGTGTGTGTGCTATCAGTCAACAAAAGATGTTTAGAAGCAGACCGGGTGCTTCTCTGATGAACTTCATTCTGGCAGGTATCCTGTGGTGCGAGTCAATTGTCGAAGCTATTTTACTATTTGTTTTAAAGCGCTCCAAGGGAGTGTGCTTAGTTTATTTGATATTTATCCACGCACCCAGTGTATATTTCTCCAGAAGAACGGAGGAACGGGAATACCTCTCTCAGCTGCCTGGCTTCGAAGTATGTCGCAATAGACTTGCTCGTGTTTCAGGCTTCAAACTCAACGGGAACTGCAGCGAGGATCCTACACTGTGCAAAGCCCCGGGCGAGGTCTGTGATCCGATAACACTCAAGTGCAGTGAGTCGACTTTTTATGTCCAACTTCCTTATGTCCCGAAACACCTTGCATAGTGCCTATATCATATATCGCATCGCATGTAGAGAAGCGCACTGACCTTCACATTCTCGTCCCGGTTATCGTCATTGCATTCTCTTTATTACTCATGAAAAATACCTTTTCCACCTTTTCAGCTTATGAAAAACAATACATATTTCCTTTCCTATGGATGGCCCGTATCTAAAAAGACATTTCAGAAGCGAATTTCTTAACCCTTTGGTTGGAATGAGACCAGGTTTAAAAAAAGAAAATAGGTTTAAATCTGGATCCAAGGATTATTCCCTTTTTGTGTTTGAAATGGTTCTCCGTCTGCAAGAAGCGTTGGATTTAAAAGGAGCACATGCTGCGTTTTAACAGAAAGAGAAAGCAGACGACATTCACTCTCTGTGATCTGATTACTAGATGATATAAAGAGATCACCAGCCCCAATCTGTACTCATCATTGCCAATGACTGTGTTTTTCGAAGATTCAAGGACAACAAGAAGAAAAAAGAAAGAAAAAAGTAACGACAAAGAAAGGGGGTTAATTAGCGCCAGAATGACGTCACAAGAACACAACAACAAAATCTAAATCGCGTGTGGCAACTCTGAGCTGCCATACAAGCAAATACAAGGTGCATAAACTCCACGAAAGGTACATCCTCAAAAAGGTAACATTACAGACATTGTGACATGCGGGTTTTGGTACCCCAGTGTTGGAATCGCCATCGTATTGCTGCCTAGAAACTAAAGCGATATAGATTTTCCATATTATAACAATCAAAGTGATGTTAAAGAAACTGTTACACACCTTTGTTAACCAGAATACATAACCTTTGCAGCAATAGCAGTGCCAAAAAGGTCTGCGACACAATTAGCAGACTTTTTCTTAATATGTTTTATTCGTGACTCGTATACTTGCTTTCAGTTTTTGTTTGTTTGTCTGTTGTTGTTGTTTTTAAAGTTATTTACAGACGACGGTATTTTCCTGTGTAATGTTAGTCAAATTTGTTAATTCAAACAAATTTGCTTATAAACTATTGCTCAGTAATTCGTTCGTAATTTTCAGAAAGGATAGCAGGTGGCCGATGCTACAAAGACACAGACTGTGTTTCCTGGGCAACATGCTATCGTCGATATTATATGTCGCCCAATTCCGTCGGCCAGTGCCGTTGCCAGCATTCCTTCCAACAGAATTACACGTTTTGTGGTAGGAATGAAATTAACTTTCCTCATGGTGGCGGTAAAAGGTTCCATGGTGCTCTGGCACTTGAACACACACACACACACACACACACACACACACACACACTTATATATAAAGCATATGATTCAATCAAATCCGTCTAAATGTGACGAAAGGTTATTTTCACAAATATATCTGTGCAGATTATGTTTGAAACAAGATAAACACAGGAGCCAAACACACACACAAAAACACAAACAACCGATTGCAAAAGAAAGCAGTGATTCTGTTTCAGATTTTTATTTTATTTTTTAATACAGGAGATTATATTTTGAGGCAGGGTGTTCCAGAGGGATACGTTACTTTTAAAAAGTCAAGCCTTGGGCTTGGCACGTAGAGCTTATTCGGGGGGAGGGGGGTAAGGGTTAACTAACATCATCTAACCCTAACCCAAATCCGTCGATGATGCGGGGGTGGGCTGTGTGTGTGTGTGTGTGTGTGTGTGTGTGTGTGTGTGTGTGTGTGTGTGTGTGTGTGTGTGTGTGTGTGTGTGTGTGTGTGTGAGTGTGTGTGTGTGTGTGTGTGTGTGGGGTTGTGTGTGTGTTGTGTGTGTGTGTGTGTGTGTGTGTGTGTGTGTGTGTGTGTGTGTGTGTGTTGTGTTCGTGCGCGCGTTGTGTGTGTGTGTGTGTGTGTGTGTGTGTGTGTGTGTGTGTGTGTGTGTGTGTGTGTGTGTGTGTGTGTTATACAATTACACACATACAAATCCAGTATTTATAGTACTGTTACATATTACAATACTGTATTTCTGCATGTCTGTAATACGCTTTCCATTGCTGGCGAAATGCTCAGTGTGCGTGGTGACTCCATGTTTACAATTACAGCAACACCAAAAGGCGCAGTGGGAACATCGTGCACCACGTCCCAAGACTGCAACGACACCCACGCCTTTTGCAACGAGGGGTCTGGCTTGTGTCAGTGTCGCAGTGGCTACGTAGACAGCATCAACTCTGGTACCTGTGGTAAGTATTACTTGTGGGGGGGGGGGGGGTTGTGGGGGGAGGTTGCAAAAGCCTTTTTATCGCTGGCGATGTGTTGATGATGGTCTCTGGTTTATAGACATGCTGAAGGGTGCAAATGGCGCGCCGTGTAACAGTTCCAAAGACTGTAACGCCACCAACGCCGTATGCAACAAGAGTTCTGGCTTTTGTCAGTGTCGGCCTGGCTACGCACTCAGGGAAAGTACTGGTGACTGTGGTAGGTATCACTTGTACTCAGCATGTGTGTGTGTGTGTGTGTGTGTGTGTGTGTGTGTGTGTGTGTGTGTGTGTGTGTGTGTGTGTGTGTGACATGCATGCATGTGTGTGTTTGTGTGCATGTATGTGTGTTTGTATATATGTATATGTGTTTGTGTGCGTGTATGTGTGTCTGTGTGTCTGCCTGTCTGTTCTAAAGCATGTGGTGTGTGTGTTTGTTTGTATGTCTCTGTGTGTGCGTACGTGCGTGCGTGCGTGCGTCCGTGCGGTATGTGTGTGTGTGCGTGCTTGCGTGTGTGTGTGCGTGCGTGTGTGCGTGCGTGCATGCGTGTGTGTGGTTGTGTGTGTGTGTGTGTGTGTGTGTGTGTGTGTGTGTGTGTGTGTGTGTGTGTGTGTGATTGTTCTTCAATTGGCATACAGAAGCCTGCGTGTCATGTGAGGGCCCTGCTTTCCAACACGATTGATATGACATCGTCAACCGTTTACCCTTGGACAATTCTTAATGAGATAGGTCACCGTGGGTCGCGCCGGAGATCGAAAGCGAACTTACGTTCTGTATTGGCACGGGGCCATTCATACTCATCTAGGTCACGATCAGTTTCGAAGTCGAAAATGTGGTTGCATTGTCTCTTCTTTGCAAACTACAAAATGGT
>JABMCL010000813.1:1730000-1770000 GCA_018857735.1 Alviniconcha marisindica
TCA
The DNA here is from genome assembly GCA_018857735.1 of Alviniconcha marisindica. Classification (NCBI taxonomy): domain Eukaryota; kingdom Metazoa; phylum Mollusca; class Gastropoda; family Provannidae; genus Alviniconcha; species Alviniconcha marisindica. Next base: position 1,730,004 of record JABMCL010000813.1, read on the forward strand.
CTGCTCCTGTCTCTCAACACATAGCGCTGTAATCTGGTGCATGGCTGTATGCTGGTAGAGCAGTGAATATGCCTTCCAGCTGTAGAGGTTTTGTTGAAGTAGTTTATTGGGTTTGGACATTTGTGCATTGCTGTAAATGGTTGCTTGACCTTTGAGCTTCAGTATATTTTAATGACTGCATATATTAGGCAATTTGAAGAGAAGAAAAATGGCGTCGAGCGTTGGGCCTCCGAAGAGCATGTGTGTGTGTGTGTGTGTGTGTGTGTGTGTGTGTGTGTGTGTGGTGTGTGTGTGCGTGCGCTCTCTCTCTCTCTCTCTCTCTCTCTCTCTCTCTCTCTCTCTCTCTCTCTCTCTCTCTCTCTCTCTCTCTACGTCTCTGTCTCTGTCGTCTGTCTCTGTCTCTGTCTGTCTGTCTGTCTCTCACTCACTCTCTCTCTGCGTGCGTGCGTGGGTGCGTGCGTGCGTGCATGCGTGCGTGTGTGTGTGTGTGTGTGGTGTGTGTGTGTGTGTGTGTGTGTGTGTGTGTGTGTAATTATTCATTCACTCTGTACCCTCCCCACAGTGACCCCATGTGTCAAGAGGCGGCGGACATCGTGACGGGAGACTGCCCCGCCCTGGCGGAGAAGATGTACAACTGCAGCAGGCTGTTCGAAGAAGACAGACTAAGTGGGCGTTACCACAGGCCTAACTGTGAAAAGGTTGACGTGGTGAAGGTAGGAGCACTACTTGTACAATACAAGCGTCCTATACTACAGTGGATGATTACTCCGTTAGCTTCTTGAAGGTAATGGACACAGCTGTCACTCTAAATGTGTCGGCGACAAAGTTATCGTCATGAAAGCATGAAAACAGGTCCCACTGTACAGGAACACAAAGTGAACGTCTTGAAGGTAAAAACACAGCTATTACTCCCCAGATGAAGATAGCAACGAGAACATATTAAATGCGTAAGCACAGCTTATTTCTGAACAGATGTTGGTAACAACATTAGCCTCATGAAGACAAGCACGCAGATTTTACTCAACAGGAGTTAGTGACGTTGGCCTCATGAACATGTAAGCACAGCTCTTACACTACAGGAGTTGGTGACGTTGGTCTAATGAACATGTAAGCACAGCTCTTACACTACAAGAGTTGGTGACGTTGGTCTAATGAACATGTAAGCACAGCTCTTACACTACAGGAGTTGGTGACGTTGGCCTAATGAACATGTAAGCACAGCTCTTAAACTACAGGGGTTGGTGACAGCGTTAGCCTTAGGAACATGTAAGCACAGCTCTTACACTACAGGTGTTGGTGACAGCGTTAGCCTTATGAACATGTAAGCACAGCTCTTACACTACAGGTGTTGGTGACAGCGTTAGCCTTAGGAACATGTAAGCACAGCTCTTACACTACAGGTGTTGGTGACAGCGTTAGCCTTAGGAACATGTAAACACAGCTCTTACACTACAGGTGTCGGTGACGGTGTGGACACTTCTTTTACAGATTGTGTGTCTATGAACACAACTCCTAACCATATGCGTTTTGATTGTACGGGCATAGCTCTTTCACAACAGGTGCTAGTCATAACATTAAGCCGCATGGTTGGGACACTAACAGTGGTGCAGGGAACGCAGGCGGGGGGGTATTTAGCCTAACAGCTGCTGTTGCTTCGCTGTTGTTGACGAGCGTGCATGCGTGCGGGAGGGCGTGTGCGTGTGTGTGTGTGTGCGAGAGAGAGAGAGAGAGAGAGAGAGAGAGAGAGAGAGAGAGAGAGAGAGAGAGAGAGATCTAATGTACGTCTGTAGTTTACTCCCCATTCCCCAGCTCCTGTTTCATTTACAGTTTTGATTTGTATGTGTGTGTGCGTGTGGACGGGGAGGGGGGGGGGTATTTAGCCTAACAGCTGTTGTTGACGAGCGTGCGTGCGCGCGCGCGCGCGCGCGTGTGTGTGTGTGCTGTGTGTGTGTGTGTGTGTGTGTGTGTGTGTGTGTGAGAGAGAGAGAGAGAGAGAGAGAGAGAGAGAGAGAGAGAGAGAGAGAGAGAGAGAGAGAGAGAGAGAGAGAGAGAGTGTGTATGTGTGCGTGCGTGCCTGCGTGTGTGCTTGAGAGAGAGAGAGAGAGAGAGAGAGAGAGAGAGAGAGAGAGAGAGAGAGAGAGAGAGAGTATGTGTGCCTGCGTTTGTGCGTGTGTGTGTACTTGAAGGGGGGGGGGGGGGGTATGTGAAAACTGAAAATGTATGTGTGTGCTTGCGGGGGCGTGGGTGTACGCGCACTTATATTTCTCTGCTATATATCTTGTCATCCCCTCAATATTAAATCAGAGATAATACTTGGGTATATACCTGGGTATCAAACTTAGGTAAATACATAGGTATCAAACTGAATACTTCCCATACAGTTTCAGTGGCTGCTTGTCTTCTTTTGGTCGGAAATTAGTTGTTGTTTTCTGACCAAAACACCCCTGTCGAAACGTCGTGTGTGTGTCTGTGTTTAATACGTGTCCTGTATTTTGTTGGTGAGAACGTTTGTCTTGTTCTTTCCTATTTAATATGGCGCAGTTTAGTTCAAGATGGTATCCATGCGCTTGAGAAAGCAAGTGTGGGTTCGACACCATCTCTTAGACATGTCTAAAGCGTTGTGTTTGAAGCTGCTCCAATGAGAGTTTCATTGACAATAGCCCTAGCTTGCTCGTCTCTTCACTGACAGTCGTAAGTAAACATGGTGCTTAACGTCCACAGAAACCGTACGGCTTATTAGGGACTGGGAGAAGGGGGGAAGGAGGTATGGAGGTGGGGGGAGAGGGATGGAGATTATATACCTATCGCTACACTGTCACCACCAGAATGACTTCTGCGTTAAGATGGGCAGCGATGAGAGGCATTTTAATGTTTCAGTAGGAAGTGATGAACAAAGTCACAAGACAGTGTCCACAAACCACAACCTTTTTGAAGAGAAAGGAGAGCCGAAGCGGTATCGAACCGAGGTCCTTTCGCTTACCAGCCTAACGCCTTACCGCTAGGCCAAACCGGCTCACACTGACAGTCGGCAGGCGCTTTCTCTTTTGTACGCCTCTCTCCTCCAGGCGATCGATGAAGTGATGGCCTTGGTTAATTGCCCTCAGGCATCGTCTCAAACTCCTCAACACTTCAGCGATTCATAGACTCAATCCGTTTGTAATGGTTGTCTGTCAGCCGGTCTTGGGAGTGGGTATCAAACTGTCAAATGCCTAACTTTGGCCTCACAAATCCTCTCTTTAATAGTATGATGCGTTTAATAAGATAATCTGAAGTGACTATAGCTAACTTATTGACATCTAATGTACGTCTGTAGTTTACTCCCCATTCCCCAGCTCCTGTCTCATTTACAGTTTTGATCTGTATTTGTAATCCGATGTTTTTATCTTATGTTTGCAATTTTAAATTGGATAGTCTACAGTTTTAGTCCCGCATCCTCAACCCCCGTCTCCTTACATTGTCGATCAGTACTTGTCATGCCATATACTTAAGTATTAATGTCACTGTAAAGCGCCTCGAGGCTGCCCATAAATGGCTATATAGCTACTAATGTTTTAGAAACGTCGCTTTAGTACTTTTATTACTATTAAGTTTTATTATTAGATCCAAATACATAAAATGTTTTAAAAACAACAACAACAACAAAAACGCTTATTTATTAGGACACAAACACATCCTGCAAATATTCGGGATAATCCCCTTTGTCAAGCTACAAGACGACACTTCACAATAGTTGTCTTAAGTCATTCTTGTTTCAGATTGTTATTTTTATTTTTATTGTTACTATTTGCAATGTCACGTTTTTATTTACCTGTGTGTCGTATATTTACAAGTTTATGCGGTAAACCATGCCGATTTACTGGTTGACTTGTGTACAGCTGTACGCCAGCTGTCTCCGCGTCATGTGCGGTCGTCTGGAAGACAAGCTGGACGATACTTGCCGGACACTGCAGGGGGCGCTGGATGTCGGCTGTGACACACACAGCGGCTGGAGCGACTACACCCTTGACCGCTTGCATCGGGGCGTGACGATAAGGGACATTTTCCAAATGGCCGGCTGTCCGCCCGCAGAGGTTGCTAAGTGAGGCCAATGCTACGACTGTCAGCTGAGGTTCCGGCCGGAATCCTCTCGTTGGAGAGACGGGAACAGTGAGAACTTTCAGAGCCGAAATTGTCTGTGTAGCTACACAAGGCGGCACTCGTTCTGTTCTTGTCTACGTAAAACAGAGTGATTTCATTAAACGGTCCACTCACCGCAATCAATGTTTATGTGTGTGTGTGTGTGTGTAGTGTGTGTGTGTGTGTGTGTGTGTGTGTGTGTGTGGTGTGTGTGTGTGTGTGTGTGTGTGTGTGTGTGCGTGCTTGCGTGTGTGTGTGCGTGCGTGCGTGCGTGTGTGCGTACGTGCGTGCGTGCGTGCGCGTGTGTGTGTTTGTTTGTTTGTTGTGTGTGTGTGTGTGTGTGTGTGTGTGTGTGTGTGTGTGTGTGTGTGTGTGTGTGTCCTCCAGCAAATACTGTGCACCTAGTTCTACAAGTCCACATCAGTGCATACGATACAGCCTCTGGTGATTTTGAATTCTCGAGTCACCCCCCCCCCCCCCCTCCACCATCCAAAAAACAACAAGACTTGCTTTCATACCTTGTGGACACCTGTGACATGTAATACCGCGACAGTTATTTGCGGCCCGGCGGTGAAAAAGAGAAAGGGGTGGAGGGAGGATGGAGAAAGAATACAAGGGAATCAATTGTCAACATGACGCAAACCAACGCGCATAGAAAATAAAGAAAAATAGGAAGAAAAAAGAAGAAGTAAATATATTCTATCCTCATTGTAAACCCTGCCGATGTCAATAATTAGCGAGTGTGTGAGTGAGTGTGTGTGTGTGTGTGTGTGTGTGTGTGTGTGTGTGTGTGTGTGTGTGTGTGTGTGTGTGTGTGTGTGTGTGTGTGTGTGTGTTTGCGTGCGTGCGCGTGTTTGTGTGTGTTTAACTGATCGTTTTCCTTCAAAATAGTTTGTTTTTGCAAAGAAAGATGCAGTCACCTGATTTTAAATGCTATTATTATAGTACAGACTGGAAGCTATGCTAAAGATAGCTAACACTCTTTATTATTCTAATGGTATGATAAATGTCGTCACCGTTTTTCTCTTTTTTGAACATTTTATTTCATACACACGGTGTCACACGGTGACTTTTGCAGTTTAGTTACTGGGCTGCTTTTGGCCGTGTCTACACTGAGGTAATGTTATGGACGAAATACCGTTCAATGTGTTCACATTCTTAGGTTCAACACGTTTGTAGTGTTTCGAGACTCATTTATATTTCAAGAAAATAGTATGATTATTTCCTGATATTCATCCTATTGCTTGTCTCCCAGTTTTGATTCAGATGGTTTGCTGTGCTTTCATTTTAAACTTCTTGATCAACCCCTGCACATTATAATGTGCAGAGACAAAAAGAGAAACAAACACTAAGAAAGGCGAGACAGAGATTGCGAGTCATCCGGTAAAAGATACAAAGAGACATAATTGATCAATCTGTCTAATCAACCAATCAGTCAAACCAATCAAACAGTCAAACCAATCAACCAATGAATCAATCACACATGCCATCAGTCGGTCAATTAAAAATCTATCAGACACACCTTCACCACAATAGTTCGTTTGGGTAAACAAAACGGGGCTAATTTTTCATTGATCATTGTTTACAAAACAACTGATAACAATCTATCAGAACCCCCCCCCCCACCATCCTACAAAAGAAAAAAAGAGGAGAAAAAAGAGGAATTTATTTTATATGACCAGTATAATTACTGGCATCTTTAAGGAGGGCGGGGGGTATAGTGTGTATTTAAGGTTCACAAAATATTAGACCACACCCAAAATAATTTACTTTTTTTCTCTCTCTCTTTGTTATCCTCAGTATAATTTGAAGACCAGGACATTATTGATTGTTCTGTTCATTCTTTTTTCCACATTATAAAGCTTTGCCATCGCCGCATTAAAGTGTTTGTATTCGGTCGCTACATTATCTTTGTAAACCAGATGACTACATACCCTGTACCAAGTTACTGTTTTAGCTTTCGATGAGAACACTGTTGTTATTTGTCATGGTGCCTCGCATAGATTGTAGAGTGTTTGCATTCGTCGTCTCTTTGTAAGAAATTCGTTGGTGGGGTCATTTGAAAATTTCTTTTATCTGAACAACTGAAAGAAAAACATCAAAATATTTATTGGCTAGATGCTGTTGATATAATTTTGAACCGGCGATCAGAGAAAACACAGGTAAAAGTCATAAAAAGGCGCAGCTCTACATATGGCATCTGTTATGACTTCTTCAATGGTTGTGATATCAGATACTACTGTGAGAGAAAGTGAGATCACGTCACCATGGACAGTGGACAACGTGAGCCAATCAGCGAACAGTGTCCCTGAAAACTGCATCATTCTGGGCATAAACACGACCATCCCGTGGGACAACCCCAACAACCTCATCAGTCATGAGGCGCACCTCCTCTTTTACAGAATCAAGGCCACCATCATCATCCCTGTCCTCTTCCTCATTGGCTTCCCCGCCAACTGCATCAACATGGCCGTGTTCTTCAAGCAAGGCCTCAAGGAGAGAATCAACCTCTGTCTCTTCTCTCTCGCCCTCATCGACCTCCTGTCTTTGATAGGGATCTTTGCTTTTGACGCAGACCATCTATTTTCGTTCACAGACGGGGAGCGCATCGGTGTAGTCGCTAAGTTTTTGGTCAGCAACAATGTTATCGGACTGTCTGGGATTGCCTACGGCTCCAAGTTCTTGTCTGTGATCATCTCAACTGAACGATGTATCTGTGTCTTGTTTCCCCTGAGAGCTCAGAGATGCATCCCCACAAAGGCTATCGCATTCATAATTGTTGTCGGCGTGTCGGTTCTTGTGTTTGTGCGATTTGCAGTCACTGCCATGTATCAGGTCACGTGTTTCTACGAGATGCGCACGCAGCGACTTTCCTGGCAGCTGTATGTCAACAGTTACTACTTTCGGAATCAAGCCATTCTCAACGCTTTAAATGGCGTGTTTTACGGGTTTTGTCTGACAGTCGGTTTTCCAATCATCGTATTGATAATGACCATCATTACGTCTGTCAGACTGACTCACATTATGCGTTGGCGCAGCCAGACGTCGTCCAGTTTGTCCAGCAAAGAGATCGGAGTCACCAAAATGCTCATCGCTCTGTCCATCGAGTTCTTCGTGCTTTCTATTCCCATGATCGTCCTTCGAGTTGTTCCTGTGTTTGAGCCGAGACTGAGACCTGGGGGAGAGTTCACAAATGTCTTCAATGTTCTCGCAGCTCTTTCTGAGATTTGTTCTTATGTGAATTGCTCTGTAAATTTGTTTGTGTACTATTTCACTGGCACAAAGTTCAAACAAACACTTCAAGGCCTGCTCCACTGGAAAACGTCAGCCAAGGTGGCTAGAAAAAAACAATCTGGCTCCATTGTAACAGTTACAGAATAAGTCAGCTGTCTGTGGACCAGTCAGACAATTCCAGCATTTGAGTCAATAATAACTGTTTTTGTCATTTGGGATCATGGATTAATTTAAATTGTTATTTGTTTTCAGGGTTTAATTACTAATCTATATTTCGTCGTCGTCGTTGGGTCAGACAGGAACACCGGTAGCCGGGACGTAAGCCGCTGTACACAGGAGGTTCTCCACAGGGCCGTACAGCTTCTCCCTCACCGCTGTGTTAGCAGGCCACGTGTCTGCTCTCAGATTCTGGAGGGTCTGACAGTCATGCAGGAAGTGTTCCGCCGTCATAGGCGATGTGCTGCAGTGGCACACAGCAGACTGTCCAAAGCGGAGAGAATGGAAGGAAACATCTCAGACCTGGAAAAGTGGATGATGATGTGGGGCTTAATGTCCTCGGATGTCGGGTTGACATATTAGGGACAAGGGAAAAGTGGAGCTCACGGCCTAAGCCTTGAAGGCAGCCCAGCCAGGAGAAGACCACTCGAGAAAAAACTAGCGGAAGCCAGTCGTGCTGGATCTGCCCTGTGTGTGTGGATAACGGCAGTAAATACCATGCTTACATGCTGCCGTGACAGATGACTCGTTTGATAGTTCCTTTTCATTGATTACTGGAAAAACAAAGCTGCCTGTGTTGCTCAAGGCTATGTTGCAGCTGTATTGCGAAACGCCTGTCGCTTGGCTGTCACTCGTGTGTGCGACAGAGCTGTGGCAGCTACTCTGATGTAACGACGCCTGTACGTGTGACGTGTCTTGCCGCTGTGACGTGCCGCCTATGTCTGCGGCGGCTACGAGTGCGCAGTCGTCTGCAAACAGAAATTTCGGAAGTTCGGTGGTCATGGCGGAGAGCACGAGACTGACGAGCGTTGGCGCCACGACGCACCCTGTTTCATGCTGCTGGAAACAGGAAAGAACTCGGGCGTCTCAGCATTGTTCAGGACCCGCCAGCTTGCAGTTAGACTTAAAATTGCGACATCATGGTGACAAACCCCAGTGTCCAGAACTGTCCCAAACGGTCACCATCGACGACGAGGTAAACGTCACAATTGCGAAATGCAGCGCATGCTTCGGCTGGCCTGTCCAGCATCTAGGCCATCCTGAGGGAGTGCCAGCTTAGATGGACAGGTCATTTAACTGGCACACTGACCAACGGCTGACGAAAAGACTGTGCCACGCCGAGCCCCAGCACAGAAAGCATTCCCACTGAGGCCACAATAATGGATTCAAAGACATCTAAAATATCACTCAAAGTGTCCAGCATGAATCCTGATGACAGCTGTCGCTCCTCCGTTCAGACAAGGCTGCACGACGTGCGTACCAACAGGGCAGCCACAGCAGACTCCGATTCGCAACAGATTCAGGTTCACATTCTTTATCCACCAAGCTTAACAACAAGGAAAGTGTTTCGAAGAGCGGAAAGCATACAAAGACAAAAAAACAACAACAGTGACTTACCTGAACTAACAGACTGAACGGTATACACCTTCAGAAAATTAAAAAAAAATGCATCCGCTTCATCTGCTTCCCTGCATGGTCTGACCGCTTAATTCCCATCCTTCCGGCTTTACACTGGCTTCCTGGTGAATGCCGTGTTCAGTACAACGTGTTTTTTCTTACAGACAAATCAGTGAACAACCACGCCCATTCCTATCACCCTGATCTCATCAAACTGTATGTTTTGTCTCGCCGACTCCGCCCGTACATATCGCAGAGTTGGTTTTGTTCTTGTCTGGTGACCGTGTTTGTGCGTGATCTCATTAAACAGGGCCCTCACAGGAACGACAAGGTGTGTGTGTGTGTGTGTGTGTGTGTGTGTGTGTGTGTGTGTGTGTGTGTGTGTGTGTGTGTGTGTATGCGTGCGTGTGTGTTTGTGTGCTGTATTTTGCAAACATATTATAACAGGCAGCTGCGAAACATTCAGGTGTACAAAAAGGAAGACTGAACAGAAGAGAAATCTACATTATTAAAAAACATATAACAGTTCTAAAGAACGCATTTTTTTTGAGGGCAAAACACAACATGCAAATTTTCGGGGTAATTCCCTTGATCAAGTTACAAAACGACAATTAAACAACAGTTAAACGGTGAAAAATGAGATGGCGATCTAAGCCACTGATGTTTTTGGTTGAGCTATGTTGTTTTAGTCGTGATCGAAAAGTAAGACACACATCTAATTTTGAGAACATTGCTATGTGAGTGTTCCGGCACGTTTTGTCACCCGGGCATTTTTAGTCATCATCTTGAAAAAACTTCAGTCTCTGCACGTTTTGTCAGCCTTTGCCAGCAAAATTATTATCCGTCTTTCATCTTTCATCAGTGTGTGTGTGTGTGTGTGTGTGTGTGTGTGTGTGTTGTGTGTGCGTGTGTCGGTTGTGTGTGTGTGTGTGTGTGTATGTGTGTGTGTGGTGTGTGCATGTGTGTGTGTGTGTGTGTGTGTGTGTGTGTGTGTGTGTGTGTGTGTGTGTGTGTGTGTGTGTGTGTGTGTGTGTGTGTGTGTGTGTGTATGTGTATGTGTGTGTGTGCCATGTTTGATAGGGAGACTCGTATGGTTTCAAGAGGCTGAAAGTAAAAATGGACTGACTTTCGGTGTGGTGACTCCTTTCTTTTATCAGACAGTTTTATTGTACAGCGCCTAGTGACGTTTATAGCACAATATGTGTCTAAATAGTTCTCGGAATTATTAGTATAATATCAAACACAGAACATCAAAGATATAGTTGAGAAGCAATAAAGATCAGCATTTTAATCATTTTAATAGCATTTGTTTGCTATTCAATAGAGTCATCCAGTTTTCAAAAAAACTGTAAGCAGTCTTTGGAGAAAAGTCTGAAGTTCAACGACTTGCACACAACAGACGCTGAACATTTTCATCACTGTACATTTTCTTTCCGTTGTACTTGATTGCTTTTAAACTGGCTGTCTGTCTGTCTGTTTGTCTGTCTCTATCTGTCTGTCTCTGTCTCTCTATGTCTTTGTCTCTGTCTGTCTGTCTGTCTGTCTCTGTCTCTCTCTCTCTTTCTCTCCCCCCCCCCCCCCCCCCCGGCATTATCATCTTTTTCATCATTACTGCGGTAGTCAGTCTTGTTAGTCAGTGTTAGTCAATGTTTTATGTGTAGCCTATTGGCATGCAGATTAGCAGGGACAGATTGTAACAATAAGCAACTGCCTAAGATCTTAATCCTTGTGTAATAAAGTTCTGAGTTCTCTCTCTCTCTCTCTCTCTCTCTCTCTCTCTCTCTCTCTCTCTCTCTCTCTCTCTCTCTCTCTCTCTCTCTCTCTCAGAAGAGTCAGAAACTAGTCGTGCTTTGCTGGTTGAAAGTAAGCAGCCGGGTGCAAGTGTAAATAAACCCTTCTCGTTCTTGCAGTGGAATGTCAATGGATTGTTAGCGAAGCTGAAGGATAACGAATTTATCTCATTTGTTAGTCATTTTGATTTTGTTTACTTTGTTGAAACATTCTTGGAAACATTTCAGTCTAACGTCATTGTTGATTATATTGTGTTTGTTAAATCAGCCGTTAAGTTATCGAAACAGGGACGTCATTCCGGTGGCATAGTATGCCTCATACGAAATGAATATGCTCCTTACGTACGTAAATTGGATGTTGAGTACTCAAACATTATGGTGTTTCTAATCGATAAGGAGCTGTTTGGTGTTATGAAAGATATTTTGTATGTGTGTGCGTATGAGGGCTCTCCGTTTTACCCGTATTTTGATGTAGACAATGGTATTGGATTACTAGAGGAGTGCTTGACTGACTGTATGCTTACTTTGAATGACGTTTATGTAATTATGGCTGGCGATTTGAACAGTAGAACATCCAGTAATTCTCAGATTAATTCAATGAAAGATAATATATTTGAATCGTTGCAGGAGAGCCAGCCAGTAAATCTGAACAGAAAGTCTCAGGACAATGTTGTAAACAACTACGGAAGTTTGTGTTAAATCTGTGTACCACTTTTGACCTTTGTATTCTGAATTGTGTATGTAAAGGTGACCTTCAAGGTTGCTATACGTACATTTCAGAGACTGGTAGTAGCGTTAATGATTATTTTATTTTGTCAAATGATTTGTATGCACTTATCCATTCCACGTGTGAACTTTGTGTCATTGGACGTATTGAATCTGATCACATGCCACTTACATTCCGTGTTATATTTCCAAAGGAAAATGTGTGCAGTGATGAAGCTTCTCAGCATGAGCAAATGATTGAAAAGTTTGTCTGGGATAACCTCAATGCACCCACGTTTACTAGTCTAATGTGTACAGATGAAACTTGTGCGATACTTGACGAAGCTATTAGCTTGACTGATCTTGACATAGACAAAGCCTTGGATATATTTAATAACTGCATCAAAGAAAAGGCTGAATGCATGAAGAAGCAGATAAAGATAAAAAATAAAAAAATGGGAGGAAGCTAGACGAATGGTTTGACTGGGAGTGTAAAGTGGGAAGAAGAAATGTTCGAAGGCTTTTGAAGAAATATCGTCGTTCACTGCTCGCTGATGACAGCAGTGCTTTTTGTCTCGCAAGAAGGGAATACAAAAAATTGTTGAAGAAAAAGAAAAAAGATTTTTATGATGTTCTTTTGGACAAATTGATTTCATCAGTGAAAAATCAGAAAGATTTTTGGGAATCTGTACATAAGATATCACCCAAAAGAAAGTCCGTCTATAATAATATTTCATTGGATAGTTGGTATCAGCATTTTAGAGCGTTACTTGAAAAAGAAGCAGATTTTGACTTTGACGATGAAAATGCTGTTCATGACAACGAAAGTTCTCCAAATCACCCAATTTCCAAGGAAGAAGTCTTGCTTGCATTCAAAAAGTTGAAGAATAAAAAAGCAGCTGGACCAGACGGAATAATAGGAGAAATGTTGAAAAACTCGGGAACTTATGTAATTGACTTTTTCGTGAATTTTTTTAATGCTTTGTTTGAGAAAGGAATTTTTCCAACTAAATGGACTGAATCTTTTGTATTCCCTCTTTTTAAGAAAGGCGATGTTAACAATCCGAATAATTACAGAGGTATCTCGTTGTGCGATGCAAGCTGCAAACTTTACAGTACAATTATTAACCTTAGACTGCAAGAGTGGGTTGAAGTAAATAATATCACTGGTGAGCATCAGGCTGGGTTTAAGAAAAACTATTCAACAATTGATCATATGTTTACATTATTAGCCTTTGTACAGAAACAGTTTTCCTTGAACCGCAAATTGTATGTTGCTTTTATAGACTTTGAGAAAGCTTTCGATTCTATAAACAGAAAACTGCCTTGGCCTATTCCCTTGAAAAATGGAATCAATGGAATATTGTATCGTTGCATTAAAAGCATGTACAACAGAGTTAAAGTTAGAGTTAGATGTGGATCTAAGATGACTGATTACATTAATTGTACGTTTGGGGTGAAACAGGGGGATATTTGCAGCCCAGTTTTATTTTCTCTCTTTATAAACGAGCTGGCTTTAGAAGTTATTCAGAATGGTAGACACGGTGCATCGTTAATCAATGATTATTTTGAATTGTTTATTTTGCTATTGGCTGATGATGTTGTTCTGTTGTCAGAAACGGTTATTGGTTTACAGACACAGTTGAACAGTTTGCAAAGAGCATCCTCCTCCCTTCAGTTAAAAGTAAATATGCGTAAAAGCAACATAGGTTTTTAGAAAGGGTGGTTACCTGGGTGCAAGGGAAAGATGGACGTATGATAGTGTTATATGCCAGTGGTGAATGTGTATAAATATTTAGGTGTTCTCTTCTCCAGGAAACTAAGTTTTACTGCGTCATGTCATGATCTTACAAGTAAAGCTAAGAATGCAGCATTATGTATTATGCAGAAGTTGCGAATGTTGAATAATAATAGTTTTGAATTATTTCTGAAATTATTTGATTCTCAAGTGCAACCCATCGCTCTTTATGGTGCTGAGCTATGGGGTCTTAAAACAGCAGCGGTTCATTGCGAAAAGGTCCATTTATTTGCGCTGAAAAGTTTTTTGGGAGTTGAGATACGAACGCCAAATGACCTTGTCTATGGTGAAACAAATAGGTATCCATTATTTGTTAACTCTGCAGTAAGATGCATACGTTACTGGTTAAAATTAACGAGAATGGAGGCGTCCAAATTACCAAGCAAAGCTTATAGGATGTTACATATATTAGATGAACGAGGTAAAAGAAATTGGGCCTCAAATGTTCGTTGTAAGTTGTATCAATATGGATTTGGTTTTGTATGGCTGAATCAAGGTGTGGAAGAAATGAACCAGTTTTTACATGTTTTTCGTGAAAGATTAGTTGTTTGTCGATGGCAAGAATGGCATTCCCATGTTGAGACTAGCGATAGATTTAATGTTTATAGGACATTTTGCACCATTCATGATACGAAAACATATCTGAAGATGAATATTGATAGGCACTTGAAATTCATAATGACAAGATTTCGATTGGGTATTTCAGACATTTTTGTACATTATTACCGATACAAAAGACACACTGATAATGACCTGATTTGTCCATTATGTAGAGTAGCACAAGAAACTGAATTACATTTTGTTCTATGTTGCCCTGTGCTAAGTGCTTTAAGAGTGCAATCTATCCCGTCGAAATTCTACAAATTTCCAAGTCTTTTTCGATTAAGCCTGCTGCTGGCATCCACCAATGAAAATATTGTGAGAAATTTATCAGAGTAATTATACAAAGCCTTTAATTTGCGTAGCATTTTAAGTTCATAATTCAATCGCACTGTCATTGTCAGTACGGAGTCTAGTACATTGTCGTTAGTCTGTTGGTTTTCTTGCTCATAGGCACAATTATAGTATGTACTGTGAGGTGGTAGGTCATCCACCCGCACCTCTTCATGAGGGGCAATGGCCTAAATGAATAAATCATCCGTATCCGTAAATCATCCGTATCTCTCTCTCTCTCTCTCTCTCTCTCTCTCTCTCTCTCCTCTCTCTCTCTCTCTCTCTCTCTCAATTCTCAATTCCCTCTCTCTCTCTAGCAGACGATTATTATTGCACGAGCAACTGTCTGAGAATAACCTTTCGTCAAAGTCTAACACAATGTGGACCGTGCATAATATAAAGGAGTATTTATGCATAAAGTTCCTAATAATAATTCCCCGAACTACATTGCGCAACTCTTCATTAGTCACCAGACCCCCTGCACTAACTCCAGGAATAACCTCTACGTGCCAAGGCCAAGGCTTGACGTTTTTAAAACTAGCATATCCTTCGCTAGAGCGTCCCTCTGAAACTCCCTGCCTCAAAAATAAAATCTTGTATTTCTGTTCCTTGTTTCAAACGTAATCTGCACAAATATCTGTCTGAGAATAACCTTTCGTCAAATTTGCACGGATTTGGTTGAATCACATGCTTGCCTAAAAATTTGATTGTAGTATACATGTATGTCCATGAAAGAAATTTAATTCCGATGTTTCTGCACATTTTTAGGAACTCTGTGAAACTGCTTTAATCAGTTGCTTATTCGTACTTATAATATCTGTTTGTGGTATCGTCGTGCTTACTTGTGTTTGCAGAATAACAAGGGCTGGCTGTTGACTATTAAAGTTTTCGAATTTTCGAGTTCGAGTTCGAGTTCTCTCTCTCTTGATTGCTTTTAGCTCTCTGTCTGACTGGTGTCTTTTTGTCTGACTGCTCGCCTGTCGACCTAGATGTGTGCATTTGGTAGATTATCTAGAACAAAACAGCAGATTTGTCAGTGCTTGAACAGTGTCGATTCTCTCATCGCGGGAAAGGTTTGTGGAATTCAGCTCTGTTTATGCACTGAGATGGAATAAAGTTATGGACTTATACATTTGTGTATCACACAGCCGAAGAACAAAAGCATGCGAATGCCACTAAACATCAAGAAAACGTACGTACGGTTTTCTGCACTATGATGCCACGTTCGCTGGCTGCCACACCCTTTTGAAGTGTGATGATGCATACGAAGGCCTACATGTTGTTTTTACTTATGGCAATAGGCTACGCCATCCGCGTGTTCAGTTTGCTGCAAGTGTGACTAAAAATGTGAGCGACAAAATCAAAGAGCGAAGCAAATGATGTATCCATGGCGGTGTGTCTTCTTTCTGGCAAATTTGACAGATGTTCAAAATACAAATTGAAACACTGACATGGTGAAACAGCTAAGTTCTCACAGGGTGTGGTTCCAAGTTTTATTATTGATATTTACTATTGAAACGATGCACAACCGCAAGGATCCACGTTTGCAGAAGCTCTGAGGCTGCCGAGATCGCATAGGACGATACAATTAAACAAATTACATTTATTAGACTGGAATGATTGTGCGTTTCACCTGTCAGAATCTTACCTCAGGGTGGTCAGACAGAAAGTTTGTGACGGGGGTTTAGAGCTTACTGCGGAACCCTTCACTACTTTCCCCCAGCAGACCAGTCATGCTAACATTGTAAGAATTGTGACTAGACTGGGTTACCATACTTTCTACAAAGCAGACATTTTGTTCGTACAATCATAATCATCCGCTACAGCCAGTCGGTAATAAAAACTGTTAATCACTTAAGTCTAACACCAGGTGGACCGTGCGTAATATAAAATGGATGATCATTGTGTTGCTAAACTATAGTTTTCGGAACATTGAAGTGTTGGGCCTTCTTCGCAGGTTCATTGGTTGATTCAAGGATTTGTAGATCGGGTATTGTTGACGAGTGTTAGAACATCATAAGACCATAACCCATGGTCGTGGAATGGGAGAATAACAGAGCACACAGAGACTGCTGTCCACACTACCATGTGCATACCTGAACAGCACAGAGAACCCACAACCAGGGCAATTACAAAAGTAGTATGACACATAGGCAATACTTACTCTTTTGAAGTGAATACTACAAACCCGTTTTTGTTTTGTTTTGTTTGTTTTGTTTGTTTGTTTGTTTGTTTTTTTGGAGGGGGTTGGGGGGGGGGGGGGGGGGGGGGGAGGGGGCATGATTACCCAAGCCTAGAAAGAGTGGTATCCAGCCTAGAACACAAATTTAATTTAGAAATATGTTACTGGACAGGGTATAGGAAAGAATAACACTGAAGGTGATGATACATGCATTGTAAGCAGTCAGGTCTGTTGGCAATTGTGTCATAGTGTTTGTAAGAAATG
The DNA here is from genome assembly GCA_018857735.1 of Alviniconcha marisindica. Classification (NCBI taxonomy): domain Eukaryota; kingdom Metazoa; phylum Mollusca; class Gastropoda; family Provannidae; genus Alviniconcha; species Alviniconcha marisindica. Next base: position 1,746,640 of record JABMCL010000813.1, read on the forward strand.
CACATTCATATATTGTGCGTTCATGCTAGACTCCAGTCTTATAGTATCTGCTTTTGATCACACACACACACACACACACACACACACACACACACACACACACACACACACACACACACACACACACGCTATGTCTGTATGCTTTCCGCTCTTCGAAACAGTTTCCTTGTTGTTAAACTTGGTGTAAAGAATTTAAACCTGAATCTGTTGCGAATCTGAGTCTGCTGTTGCTGTCCTGTTGGTACGCACATCGTGCAGCCTTGTCTGAACGGAAGGGCGACAGTTGGCGCACAATCGATTACGAGGAGTGCACCATTTCTGATGACATTTGGGCCGGAAAACATATAATCTGGAATGTTCATATGATTTACTTGACACTTTCACATTCCGTCGAGGTATTTTTCCCTTCTTGCTATGCGATTTCAACTTTCTCAGGTACGCCTTACATGCCTTCTGGTAGGTCATGAGCTCTGAAATGACTGATGTTGATAGATCATTAAAAACCTCCGCCCTACCAGTTTCTGCTTCATCACCGGAAAGAAACAAGAAAAAGAAGAAAAACAGAAGAAAAACAACAACCAAAAAACAGACACCTTAAGTCGCATATAAGCCATAGTCTGGATTATAGGGTGCATGGATGAAGACATTGGACTTTTGCTCGCCTAGACCAGGCTTTGTGAGTGCTGGCCTTATCGTCAAGAACTGGTTTTCTTCAGGTGTCAACAGTTCTTTGGTGTCACAGTTGCGTCACATTACAATGTGCAGCACCAAGCTCGCTGTAAAACTCTGTCAATATCTCATGAAATTTGACAGGACTGTCTCCATCCTCGTAAAATGTAGAAACGAATGAGCTCCTTTCTTTGGTCCATTTTGTTAAACACACGTCAGAACATCCCGTAATGAATGACGTCAGAACTGTACATTGGCTGTCTATTTCTGCTTGAAAATATGTATACAAAAAAAAAAAAAAAAGAGAAGCTTTGTTTGAACTATGCATTTCGTAGGTTTTGAAAATAATAGTTATACCCCATCTGTTATCACAAAAGGTACAATGGTCGTATTAGGTCACGCGACCTCGTTTTCCCCAAGTAGGACTAGGAATTTTATGTCCTATTTTACACATTACATGATACTTTGTGGGCATACCCAAGTGTAACACAGCTTAAAAAAACAAAACAAAAAACAAAACATTTTGTTGCTAAATTTTTCATTTTATAGCTTATTTGGTAGCCGTAGATTGACTAACCCATCTGGAACACAAACAACACCATTTCCGTATACAACACAGAAGACACCGCGACAATTGAAAAGAGACATAGTTAGGACCGGAAAGAGAATAAAGAGGCTTAACGATAATTATGTGGCCGAGGGTATGTTGATGCACCACGTCTCGGTCGATTGCAAGTTGATGTTCTGCACCCACACTTAACAAAAGCCACCACCCCAGAAACAAAATTCCCAAACACCTACCTCCCTGCTCTGCCTTTTTTTTCAATTTACAGCCTTTTTTTCCTGTTCGAGTCTCTCCGTCTACTGTGTTGCTTGTAGTATAAGTACCCAGCGAACACACACACACACACACACACACACACACACACACACACACACCACACACACACACACGCACGCACGCACGCACGCACGCACGCACGCACGCACACACACACACACACACACACACACACACACACACACTCACACACTCACACAAAGAAAAGAAAAGAAAAGAAAAACAAGAACAAAGAAGAACAAAGAAGAAGAAGATAGAAATCATAACTGGGATATGAATAATCCTCCTCAATTTTGAGACTGAAGCTAAGTTGTAACTAACAGCAACAAACAGATTCCATGAACATTAAAACCATGAACATTAGAATGATAAATTAGTGCACCCACAAAACACTTCGATCTGCAACACCACAAAAGATTCAGCACACACACAGTGACAGCAGTTCGAGTAACGGGGCATCCATGAGCTATTTGGATTCAGCTTTGAAATGTTTGGTGAAACTGATTATCTGAGGACAAAAATCTGAATCAGAACAGAGCGCTCGTGGAAAATCAATACACAAGGTAGTTAATTATCACTCGAAATGCGTAACACAAGTACAACAAAGACCTGAATCAAAACAAACAAAAAAGAAGCAGAAGAAGACCTATGTCGCCTACGGTAACTCCCACCTGGGGTGCGTGTAAATACAAGTTACATAAACTCCACCAGAGGTACATCGTCGAATGATCAGAGGTGCCTAAATCAAAACGACCTTTCGCCAGCAGTTTTCAGATTTACCCTAGGAGTGCACAGGGGTGTTGCAGAACAGGTTCTGAGTGATCTGGAAGGAGTATTTGCAGTATCGCTGGCAGATAAGAGGGTAAAGTGTTGTCGAAGGGTATGGAAGCTAGTGTTGCCATTTTGAAATGTATTCTTTGTATGATGTAGTAGATGTATTTAAAAAAGAAAAAGAAAAAAAGAAAAAGTGTGGCATGGTCTCGCAATCAATACGAATCACACGAAAATTACTCAGACCTGGTCCATTCACTTCAAGATTGTGTCAAGAATACTCGGCTTGTCAACAAACTCAAACTGAATAATGATCAACCTGAAGCTATCTCAACGTTGCTGCACCCACAATGTCTCTCAGCAATACCTATACTGAGTTTACTCAAAAACTATTTCTGCTCCGCTAACTTCCTGTGTGATTCTGCTGTTAAGTGCTGTACTTTTGCATTTTAAACCCGGTAAAGTTCACAGCATGTACTTCGTCCAGTCGTTCAGCTATGTGTCACCTGCTTCGTCGAATTGAAGGGCGTTCGATGAAAAACACAGGCTGCAGTAAGCTGTTAGACGCTTTATTCGATATTCAAACACGCACGCACACCCACTCCCACACACGCACGCACGCACGCACACACAAACACACACACACGCGCACGCACAAACACAAAACACAACACACACACACACACACACACACACACACACACACACACACACACACACACACACCACACGTGGTTTTCCAATCGCAAAAGCCCTTCTTCCAAAAATGTGTGTTTGTTTTTGTTTTTGTTTTGCTTTTTCTTCTTGGGGTGTGTGTGTGGGTGTGTGTGGTGTGTGTGTGAGGGTGTGAGTGGGGAGTGTGTGTGTGGGGTGTGTGTGTGTGTGTGTGTGTGTTGTGAGTGTGTGTGAGTGTGAGTGTGGGGTGTGTGTGTGTGTGTGTGTGTGTGTGTGTGTGTGTGTGTGTGTGTAACTCAAGGTTTTCCTTCAAAATAATTTGTTTTCACAAAGAAAGATGCAGTCACCTGGTTTTGCATAATTATTATTATAGTACAGATTGGAAGCTATGTTGAAGATAGGCTAACCATCATTCTTATTGTAATGTTATCGTACATAGCATCAACCTTTTTCTCTTTTGAACATTTTATTTCATATCATATACACGGTGTCACACGGTGACTGTTACAGTTTAGTTACTGAGCTGCTTTGGCCGTGACTGCAGTGAGATGGACGAAATACCGTTCGATGTGTTCACAGTCTTACGTTTAACACGTTTGTAGTGTTTCGAGACTCATTTATACTTCAAGAAAATAGTATGATTGTTTCCTGATATTCATCCTATTGCTTGTGTTCCAATTATGTTCCAGTTTTTATTCAGATAGTTTGCTTTGCTTTCATTTTAAAATCTCGATCAACCCCTGCGCATTATAATGCGCAGAGACAAAAAGAGAAACAATCTCTAAGAAAGGCGAGACAGAGATCGGGAGTCATTCGATAAAAGTTACAAAGACACATAACTGATCAATCTGTCAAATCAACCAATCAGTCAAACCAATCAAACAGTCAAACCAATCAACCAATGAATCAATCACACATGCCATCAGTGAGTCAATTAAAAATCTGTCAGACACACCTTCACCAATAGTTCGTTTGGGTAAACAAAACGGGGCTAATTTTTCACAGATCATTGTTTACAAAACAACTGATAACAATCTACCAGAACCCCCCCCCCCCCCCCCCCACCCCCTCAACAAAAGAAAAGAGGAATTTGTTTTATATGACCAGTATAATTACTGGCATCTTTATGGAGGGCGGGGAGTATTTTGTGTATTTAAGGTTCACAAAATATTAGACCACACCCAAAAGAATTTACTTTTTTCTTTCTTTCTGTGTCTCTCTTTGTTATCCTCAGTATAATTTGAAGACCAGGACATTATTGATTGTTCTGTTCCTTCTTTTTTTCCACATTATAAAGCTTTGCCATCGCCGCATTAAAGTATTTGTATTCTGTCGCTACATTACCTTTGTAAACCAGATGAATACATACCCTGTACCAAGTTACTGTTTTAGCTTTCGAAGAGAACACTGTTGCTTTTTGTTCTGGTGCCTCGCATAGATTGTAGTGTGTTTGCATTAATTCGTCATCTCTTTGTAAGAAATTCGTTGGTGGGGTCATTTGATTTTTTGTAATTTTTTATCTGAACAACTGAAAGAAAGACATCAAAATATTTATTGGCTATATGCTGTTGATATAATTGTGAACCGGCGATCAGAGAAAACACCGTAAAAGTCATAAAAAGGCGCAGCTGTACATATGGCATCTGTTGTGATTGTGAAATCAGAATCTGCTGTGAGAGAAACGGAGATCACGTCACCATGGACAGTGCACAACGTGAGCCAATCAGCGAACAGTGTCCCTGAAAACTGCATCATTCTGGGCATAAACACGACCATCCCGTGGAACAACCCCAACAACCTCATCAGTCTTGAGGCGGAGTTCCTCTTTTACAGGATCAAGATCACCGTCCTCATCCCTGTCCTCTTCCTCATCGGCTTCCCCGCCAACTGCATCAACATGGCCGTGTTCTTCAAGCAAGGCCTCAAGGAGAGAATCAACTTCTGTCTCTTCTCTCTCGCACTGGTCGACCTGCTGTCTTTAACAGGTATCCTTGCTTTTCACGCAGACCAGCTCTTTTCGTTCACAGACGGGGAGCGCAACGGTGCTGTGGCTCGGTTTGTGGTCAACAACAACGTCATCGGACTGTATGGGATTGCCTACGGCTGCACGTTCGTGTCTGTGATCATCTCAACTGAACGATGTATCTGTGTTTTGTTTCCCATGAGAGCTCAGAGATGCATCCCCACAAAGGCTATCGCATTCATAATTGTTGTCGGCGTGTCGGTTCTTGTGTTTGTGCGATTTGCAGTCACTGCCATGTATCAGGTCACGTGTTTCTACGAGATGCGCACACAGCGGCGTTCCTGGCAGTTGTACGTCAACAGTTATTACTTCCGGAATCAAGCCATTCTCAACGCTTTAAATAGCGTGTTTTACGGGTTTTGTCTGACAGTCGGTTTTCCAATCATCGTATTGATAATGACCATCATTACGTCTGTCAGACTGACTCACATTGTGCGTTGGCGCAACCAGATGTCGTCCAGTTTGTCCAGCAAAGAGATCGGCGTCACCAAAATGCTCATCGCTCTGTCCTCGAGTTCTTTGTGCTTTCCATTCCCATCATCGTCCTTCGAGTTGTGCCTGTGTTTGAGCCAAGGCTGAGAGGTGGCGGAGAGTTCACAAATGCCTTCAATGTTCTCGCAGCTCTTTCTGAGATTTGTTCTTATGTGAGTTCCTCTGTGAATTTGTTTGTGTACTATTTCACTGGCACAAAGTTCAAACAAACACTTCAAGGTCTGCTCCACTGGAAAACGTCAGCCAAGGTCATTAGAAAAAGACAATCTGGCTCCACTGTAACAGTTACAGAATAAGTCAGCTGTCTGTGGACCAGTCAGACAATTCCAGTATTTGAGTCAATAATGACTATTTTTGTCATTTAGGATCATGGATTAATGTAAATTGTTATTTGCTTTCATGGTTTAATTACTAATTTATATTTCGTCGTGGTCGTTGGCTCAGACAGGAACACCGGTAGCCGGGACGTAAGCCGCTGTACACAGGAGGTTCTCCACAGGGCCGTACAGCTTCTCCCTCACCGCTGTGTCAGCAGGCCACGTGTCTGCTCTCAGATTCTGGAGGGTCTGACAGTCCTGCAGGAAGTGTTCCGCCGTCATAGGCGATGTGCTGCAGTGACACACAGCAGACTGTCCAAAGCGGAGAGAATGGAAGGAAACATCTCAGACCTGGGAAGGTGGAGATCGCGGCCTAAGCCTTGGCGGGCAGACCAGCCAGGAGAAGACCACTCGAGAAAGAACTAGCGGAAGCCGGTCGTGCGGGACCTGCCCTGTGTGTGTGGATAACGGCAGTAAATACCATGCTTACACGCTGCCGTGACAGATGACTCGTTTGACAGTTCCTTTTCATTGATTACTGGAAAAACAAGGCTGCCTGTGTTGCTAAAGACTCAGTTGCAGCTGTATTGCGAAACGCCTGTCGCTTGGCTGTCGCTCGTGTGTGCGACAGAGCTGTGGCAGCTACTCTGATGTAACGACGCCTGTACGTGTGACGTGTCCTGCCGCTGTGACGTGCCGCCTATGTCTGCGGCGGCTACGAGGGCGCAGTCATCTGCAAACAGAAATTTCGGAAGTTCGATGGTCATGGCGGAGAGCACGAGACTGACGAGCGTTGGCGCCACGACGCACCCTGTTTCATGCTGCTGGAAACAGGAAAGAACTCGGGCGTCTCAGCATTGATCAGGACCCGTCAGCTTGCAGTTAGACAAAACACAACATGCGAATTTTCGGGGTAATTCCCTTGATCAAGTTACAAAACGACAATTAAACAACAGTTAAACGGTGAAAAATTAGATGACGATCTAAGCCACTAATCTGTTTTTGGTTGAGCTATGTTGTTTTAGTCGTGATCGAAAAGAGAGACACACATCTAATTTTGAGAACATTGCTATGTGATTGAAACATAGGCCCTGTTCCGGCACGTTTTGTCACCCGGGCATTTTTAGTCATCATCGTGCTAAAAACTTCAGTCTCTGCACGTTTTGTCAGCCTTTGCCAGCAACATTATTATCCGTCTTTCATCTTCCATCCGTGTGTGTGTGTGTGTGTGTGTTTGAGTGAGTGAGTGAGTGCGTGCGTGCGTGCGTGCGTGCGAGCGAGCGAGCGAGCGAGCGAGTGTGTTTGTGTGTGTGTGTGTGTGTGTGTGTGTGTGTGCGTGCGTGCGTGTGTGTGTGTGTGTGTGTACCATGTTTGATAGGGAGACTCGTATGGTTCCAAGGGGCTGAAAGTAAAAATGGACTGACTTTCGGTGTGGTGACTCCTTTCTTTTATCAGACAGATTTATTTCACAGCGTCTAGTGACGTTTATAGCACAATATGCGTCTAAACAGTTCTCGGAATTATTGTTATAATATCAAACACAACACATCACAGATATAGTTGAGAAGCAATAAAGATCAGCATTTTATCAATAGCATTTGTTTGCTATTCAATAGGGTCATCCAGTTTTCAAAAAAACTGTAAGCAGTCCTTGGAGAAAAGTCTGAAGTTCAACGACTTGCACACAACAGGCGCTGAACATTTTCATCACTGTACATTTTCTTTCCGTTGTACTTAATTGCTTTTAAACTGCCTGTCTGTCTGTCTGTCTGTCTGTCTGTCTCTGTCTGTCTCTCTTTCTCCCCCCCCCTACCCTCCCCCTCCCCCCACACACACACACACATTATCATCTTTTTAATCATTACTGCGGTAGTCAGTGTTGTTAGTCAGTGTTAGTCAATGTTTTATGTGTAGCCTATTGGCATGTAGATTAGCAGGGACAGATTGTAACAACAGGCAACTGCCAAAGATCTTAATCTTTGTGTAATAAAGTTCTGAGTTCTCTCTCTCTCTTCTCTCTCTCTCTCTCTCTCTCTCTCTCTCTCTCTCTCTCTCTCTCTCTCTCTCTCTCTCTCTCTAGCAGACGATTATTATTGCACGAGCAACTGTCTGAGGTAACCTTTCGTCAAAGTCTAACACAAGGTGGACCGTGCATAATATAAAGAGGTATTTATGCATAAAGTTCCTAATAATAATTCCCCGAACTACCTTGCGCAACTCTTTATTAGCCACCAGTCCCACTACACTAACTCCAGGAATAACCTCTACGTGCCAAGGCCAAGGCTTGGCTTTTTTTAAACTAGCATATCCTTCGCTGGAGCGTCCCTCTGGAACTCCCTGCCTCACAACATAATTTTCCCTGTATTTCTCTTCCTTGTTTCAAACGTAATCTGCACAAATATCTGTCTGAGAATAACCTTTGTCAAAATGTGCACGGACTTGTTTGAATCACATGTTTGTCTAAAAATTTGATTGTAGTATACATGTATGTCGATGAAAGGAATTTAATTCCGATGTTTCTGCACATTTGTAGGATCTCTGTGAAACTGCTTTAATCAGTTGCTTATTCGTACTTATAATATCTGTTTGTGGTATCGTCGTGCTTACTTGTGTTTGCAGAATAGCAAGGGCTGGCTGTTGACTATTAAAGTTTTCGAATTTTCGAGTTCGAGTTCGAGTTCTCTCTCTCTTGATTGCTTTTAGCTCTCTGTCTGACTGTGTGTCCTTTTGTCTGACTGCTCGCCTGTCGACCTAGATGTGTGCGTTTGGTAGATTATCTAGAACAAAACAGCAAATTTGTCAGTGCTTGAACAGTGTCGATTCTGCGGTCGCGGGAAAAGTTTGTGGAATTCAGCTCTGTTTATGCACTGAGGTGGAATAAAGTTATAGACTTATACATTTGTGTATCACACAGCCGAAGAACAAAAGCATGCGAATGCCACTAAACATCAAGAAAACGTACGTACGGTTTTCTGCACTATGTTGCCACGTTCGCTGGCTGCCACACCCACTTGATGTGTGATGATGCATACGAAGGACTACATGGTGTTTTTTCTTATGGCAGTAGGCTACGCCATTCGCGTGTTCAGCTTGCTGCTAGTGTGACGAAAAATGTGAGCGACCTAAAAATTGAAACAATAATAATAATAATGGAAATTTTTAAAGCGCCTCCCCTGCGGTTCAAAGCCCTGAACAAGCATAGTATAACACACATAATGTACATCGAGATGACAATGTTATAAGCAATAAAAATGTATATACAAAAAAAAAAGAGGAAAAAAAAGAAAGCTAACATAATTTAGACAAGGGTTCAAGCGTAACTATGCAAAAGATGCACGCGGCTTGCCCGCTATTGCCGCTCCCTTATTTGATTGACAGCTGCAAAATGGCGTCACGTCAGTCTGGAAAAGGCCGGTATTCTGTTCCTTTTAACAGAAATAAGTGTTCATCACTCATCGATTATAACTTACATTACAGACTTGCCGTTCTGTCCCATAATACAAGCACCCCGAACAATCGATTACGAGGAGTGCACCATTTCTGATAACATTTGGGCCGGAAAACATAAACTCCGGAATGTTCATATGATTTACTTGACACTTTCGTATTCCGTCGAGCTATTTTTCCCTTCTTGCTGTGCGATTTCGACTTTCTCAGGTATGCCTTACATGCCTTCTGGTACTATGATGAGGGGAAAGGTCATGAGCTCTGAAATGACTGATGCTGACAGACCAAATGTCCATTAAAAACCTCCGCCCTACCAGTTTCTGTTCATCACCGGGGGAAAACAACAACAACAAAACCCCTCACCTTAAGTTACATAAGCCATAGCCTGGACTATAGGATGTATGGATGAAGACATTGGACATTTTGCTCGCCTAGACCAGGCTTTGTGAGTGCTGGCCTTATCGTCAAGAACTGGTTTTCTTCAGGTGTCAACAGTTCTTTGGTGTCACGGTTGCGTCACATTACAATGTACAGCACCAAGCTCGCTGTAAAACTCTGTCAATATCTCATGAAGTTTGACAGGACTGTCTCCATCCTCGTAAAATGTAGAAACGAATGAGCTCCTTTCTTTGGTCCATTTTGTTAAACACACGTCAGAACATCCCGTAATGAATGACGTCAGAACTGTACATTGGCTGTCTATTTCTGCTTGAAAATGTGTATACAAAGAAAACAAAACATCATCATTTGCTTGATCTACGTATTTGGTAGGCGTTGAACATATTTTAAAAGTTATACCCCATCTGTTATCGCAAAAGGTACAACGGTCGTATTAGGTCACGCGACCTCGTTTTCACCAAGTAGGATTAGGAGTTTTATGTCCTATTTTACACTTTTGATACTTTGTGGGCATACCCAAGTGTAACACAGTTTAAAAAAAAAACCAAAAAAAAATTTTGTTTCAAAAACTTTTTCTTTTATACTTTTTTGGGGCCGTAGATTGACAAACCCCAAATCGGGAAACCATAAACAACACCATTTCCGTATAAAAGCACAGAAAACCGCGACAATTGAAAAGAGAGATAGTTAGGACCGGAAAGAGAAAAAACGGGGTTAACAAATAATTATGTGGCCGAGGGTATGTTGATGGACCACGTCTCGGTCGTTTGCAAGTTGATGTTCTGCTCCCCCTTAACAAAAGCCACCACACCCAGAAACAAAACCCAAACACCTACCTCCCTGCTCTGCCTTTTTTCAATTTACAGCCTTTTTTTCCTGTTCGAGCCTCCGTCTACGTGCGAACACATACCACACACACACACACACACACACACACACCACACACACACACACACACACACACACACACACACACACACACACACACGCACCACACACCACCACACACACACACACACACACACACACACACACACACACACACACCACACACTCACACAAAGAAAAGAAAAGAAAAGAAAAACAAGAACAAAAGAAGAACAAAGAAGAAGAAGATAGATATCATAACTGGGATATGAAGCACCCCCCTCAGTTTTGAGACTGAAGCTAAGTTGTAACTAACAGCAACAACAGATTCCATGAACAATAAAATCATGGACATTAGAATAATAAATTAGTGCACTCACAAAACACTGATTTGCAACACCACAACAAATTCAGCACAAACACAGTGACAGCGGTTCGAGTAACGGGGCATCCATGCGCTGTTTTGCTTCAGCTTTGAAATGTTTGGTGAAACAGTTTATCTGAGGAAAAAAATCTGAATCAGAACAGAGCGCTCGTGCAAAATCAACACACAAGGGAGTTAATTATCGCTCGAAATGCGTAACACAAGTACAACAACAAAGACCTCAGTCAAAAAACTAAAACAAAAATTAAAAAGAAGAAGAAGAAGAAAGAAAAGATAAAGACCTGTGTCGCCTACGGTAACTCCCACCTAGTGTGCGTGTAAATACAAGCTTCATAAACTCCCCAAACCCGAGGTACATCGTCGAATGATCAGAGGTGCCTAAATCAAAACGACATTTCGCCAGCAGTTTTCAGATTTACCCTAGGAGTGCACAGGAGTGTTACAGAACAGGTTCTGAGTGATCTGGAAGGAGTATTTGCAGTAAAACGGGTGACAGATAAGAGGGTAAAGTGTTGTCGAAGGGTATGGAAGCTAGTGTTGCCATTTTGAAATGTATTCTTTGTATGACGTAGTAGACGTATTTAAAAGAAAAGAAAAAAAAAAAGTTGGATGGCTGCAACTACGAATCACACGAAAATTACTCAGACCTGTTCCATTCACTTCAAGATTGTGTCAAGAATACTGAGCTTGTAGATGGAAGTAAACAAACTCATAACTCATAACTGTTCTTTGAGTTTTAAAATATAAAATGTGTGTTATTGTGTACTGTGATGTGGTTAATGTTCAGCCACGTTTTATTTTTTTCTGATGAGATAATAAAGTAATCTCGAATCTTGAATCTCAAACTGAATGATGATCAACCTGAAGCTATTCGCTTCTCATCGTCTTCTATCGACACAACGTTGCATCCACAGACAATTAACGTCTCTCAGCGATACCGATACTGAGTTTTCTGATACTGAGTTTTCTCAAAAACAATTTCTGCTCCGCTAACTTCATGTGTGATTCTGCTGTTAAGTGCTGTACTTTTGCGTTTTAAACCCGGTAAAGTCGGCAGCATGTACTTCGTCCAGTCATTCAGCTGTGCGTCACCTGCTTCGTCGAGTTGCCTGGCATTCGATGAAACACACAGACTACATTTAGCTGTTGGACGTTTCATTCGATATTCAAACACGCACGCACACACACGCACGCACGCACGCACGCACGCACGCACGCACACGCACGCACGCACGCACGCACGCACTACACACACACACACACACACACACACCACAGCACGCACGCACGCACGCACGCACGCACGCACGCACGCACGCACGCACGCACACACACACACACACACACACACACACACACACACACACACACACACGTGGATCCAATCGCATAAATGCATGCACGCACGCTCAAGTTTTAATTTAGTTTTTTGTTTGTTTTTGTTTTGCTTTTTTGTTCGTTTGTGTGTGTGTTTGTGTGTGTGTGTGTGTGTGTGTGTGTGTGTGTGTGTGTGTGTGTGTGTGTGTGTGTGTGTGTGTGTGTGTGTGTGTGTGTGTGTGTTGTGTGTGTGTGTGTGTGTGCGTGCGTGCGTCGTGTGTGTGTGTGTGTGTGTGTGTGTGTGTGTGTGTGTGTGTGTGTGTGTGTGTGCGTGCGTGCGTGCGTGCGTGCGTGCTGTGCGTGCGTGTGCGTGGTGTGTGTGTGTGTGTGTGTGTGTGTGTGTGTGTGTGTGTGTGTGGTTGTGTGTGTGTAACTCACCGTTTTCCTTTAAAATAATTTGTTTTCACAAAGAAAGATGCAGTCACCTGGTTTAGAACAATGATTATTATAGTACAAATTGGAAGCTATGTTAAGATAGGTTAACCATCATTCTTATTGTAATATTATCAAACATAGCATCAACCTTTTTCTCTTTTAAACATTTTTGTTCTCAATCTAAAGTTCATCACGTTTGTAGTGTTTAGAGTCTCGTTCCTATTTCTTTTAAGTAGTATAATTATCTTCTGGTTTGGATTCTATTTCTTCCAATTTTCATTGATAAGATTCGTTGTGTTTTCATTTTAAACTACTTGCTGACCCCTGCACATTATAGTGAGCACAAACAAAAACAGAAATAAACACTAAGAAAGGCGAGACAGAGATCGCGAGTCATCCGATAAAACATACGAGGAGGCATAATTATTTTATCAATCGGTCAACCCAATCAATCAGTCACATCAATCAACCAATCAGTTAATCACACAGACAATCAAACAGTCAATCGAACAATCTGTTAGACACACTTTCAGCACCGTACATTAGTTTGGGCGAACAAAACTGGGCCATTTTAATTCCCTACACTGGATCAATGGCTACAAAACAATTGATGACAATCGATCAGAAACACAAAACCCACCCACAGAAGAGGAAAAGGCCCCGAGCTTTTCTTCCGTATCCACTACAGAACTCAAAACTAGAACGCTTTAATACTTTGGTCCATTTGTGCTCTCAGTCCTTGCTATACTGCAAATAAGCACGACTATCCTAGAAGCATATAAGCTCCAATAAGCAATTGATTAGTGCAGTTTTACAGAGTTCGTACACATGTGCAGAAATATTGGAATTAAATTTATTTTGTGGACATTCATGTATGCATGCATATGCGCATACAACACTCACATTTTTAGGCAAACATATGATATAAAACAAATCCTTCCAAGTTTGACTACACATATATTTGTGCAGATTGCGTTTGGAACAAGGAAGAGACATACAGGATTTTATGTTTTCAGGCAGGGAGTTCCACAGGGACGCTCCATCGAAGGATACGCTAGGGGGTGGGGGTTAAGATTCGCAGAATTTGTTTTATATGAACAACTGGCATCTTTAAAGGGTGTGGTGTGGTTGGGAAGAGGTGTGAGGGATGGGGGGGGGGGGGGGGGGGGGGGGGGGCGATAAAGACTGAAGAATATTAGACCACACCCAACAATATGTAAAAACGGTAGTTTTTAATGATTTTTTTGTACTGCTCTGTGGGATTTGAGGAAAAGGACGATACTGATGATTCTATTGATTCCTTTCCTCCTTTATAAAAAAAAGCCTTTCCATCGCCGCATTATTTATATTTGTACTCGGTCACGACGTAGCCTTCGTAAATCAGATGAATGTCTATCCTGCACTACGCTACTGTTTTAGCTTTCGATGAGAACACTGTTGTTTCTGCCCTGGTGCATCACATGAATTGTAGGGTGTTTGCATTTGTCGTCTGTTTGTAAGAAATTCATTGGTGAGGTCATTTAATAAAAAATAAAAAAATAAAGGAATCTGAGCAAACAAAAGAAAGACGTCAAATTATTTCTTGGTTAGAAGATGTTTGTATAATTCTGAACCGGCGATCAGAGAAAACAACGGTAGAAATCATAAAAAAGCGCAGCTGTACATATGGCATCTGTTGCGACTTCTTCAATGTTCGTGCTGTCAGAAACCACTGTGAGGCAAACAGAGATGACGTCACCATGGACAATGGACAACGTCAGCCAATCAGCGAGCAGTGTCCCAGAAACCTGCATCATACTGGGCATGAACACGACCATCCCGTGGAACAACCCCAACAACCTCATCAGTTTTGAGGCGAAGCTGCTCTTTGACAGAATCAAGGCCACCGTCCTCATCCCTGTCCTCTTCCTCATCGGCTTCCCCGCCAACTGCATCAACATGGCCGTGTTCTTCAAGCAAGGCCTCAAGGAGAGAATCAACTTCTGTCTCTTCTCTCTCGCCCTGGTCGACCTGCTGTCTTTAACGGGGGCCCTTGCTTTTCACGCAGACAAGCTGTTTTCGTTCGCAGACGAGGAGCGCATCGGTGCAGTCGCTCGGTACGTGGTCAACAACAACCTCATCGGACTGTATGGGCTTGTCTACGGCTCGACGTTCTTGTCAGTGATCATCTCAACTGAACGATGTATCTGTGTCTTGTTTCCCCTGAGAGCTCAAACATGTATTCCCACAAAAGCTATCGCCTTCATAATTATTTTCGGCGTGTTGGTTCTTCTGTCTGCACGATTCGCAGTCACTGCCATGTATCAGATCACGTGTTTCTATGAGATGCGCACGCAGCGGCTTTCCTGGCAGTTGTACGTTAACAGTTACTACTTTCGAAATCAAGCCATTCTCAACGCTTTGGATGGTGTGTTTTACGGGTTTTGTCTGACTGTCGGTTTTCCAATCATCGTATTGATAATGACCATCATCACGTCTGTCAGACTGACTCATATCGTTCGTTGGCGCAGCCAGATGTCGTCCAGCTTGTCCAGCAAAGAGATCGGCGTCACCAAAATGCTCATCGCTCTGTCCATCGAGTTCTTCGTGCTTTCCATTCCCATCATCGTCCTTCGAGTTGTTCCTGTGTTTGAGCCAAGACTGAGAGCTGGGGGAGAATTCGCAAATTCCTTCAATCTTCTCGCAGCAGTTTCAGAGATTTGTTCTTATGTGAGTTCGTCTGTGAACTTGTTTGTGTACTGTTTCACTGGCACGAAGTTCAAACAAACTCTTCAGGACCTGCTCCATTGGAAAACATCTGCCACGGTCATTACAAAACGACAATCTGGTTGCACTGAAACAGTTACAGAATAGGTCAGGTATTTGTGGACCAGGCAGACAGTTCCAGCATTTGAGGCAATAATAACTACCGTTGTCATTTAGGATCATTGGTTGATTTAAATTTTATGTGGTTTTCGTGATTTGATTACTAATTTCGTGTTCGTCGTCGTTGGCTCAGATAGGAACACCGGCAGCCGGGACGTAAGCCGCTGTACACAGGAGGTTCTCCACAGGGCCGTACAGCTTCTCCCTCACCACTGTGTCAGCAGGCCACGTGTCTGCTCTCAGATTCTGGAGGGTCTGACAGTCCTGCAGGAAGTGTTCCGCCGTCATAGGCGATGTGCTGCAGTGACACACAGCAGACTGTCCAAAGCGGAGAGAATGGAAGGAAACATCTCAGACCTGGAAAAGTGGAGCTCACGGCCTAAGCCATGGCGGGCAGCCCAGCCAGGAGAAGACCACTCCAGAAAAAAAGTAGTGGAAGATGGTCGTGCTGGGCCTGCCGTGAGTGTGCGGATAACGGCAGTACCACGAATACACGCTGCTGTGACACATGATTCAGTCGATAGTTCCTTTTCATTGAATACTGGAAAACAGAAACAACAACAAAGCTGCCTCTGTTATTTTCTCCAATAAATATCTTCTCACTGTACAACAGATTCAAAGACCCGAGGAGACCGGAATTATGATGTACACGTGCACCCCCTTCCCCCTTCCTTCCCATCTACACACACACACACACACACACACACACACACACACACACACACACACACACACACACACACACACACACACACTCACAAGTATAATGTATGAGTATAATGCGTTGTGTCAACAGTCACCCCCTTTCGGAGTCAGGCAACGCGTATGGAAAGCAAAAGAAGTTGTAAAGAAAGAACTGTTGCAGCCAATCACAGCACAAACAACCTTCAGCGCAGACTTTCACAATGGCGGGTCATCGCAAATAGCTCTCCTAGTAAGAAACGGCGAGACTAGGTGACGTAATAAGACAGTGAAGTTGCTGAAAATACACATGTGCATGAATATAATGATCAGCACGATTGGTACGACGATAGGACAAGGCCTGGAAGACAAGTACAATGTTGCTGGTCAAGCCTGTCGCTTGGCTGTCGCTCGTGTGTGCAACGGAGCTGTGGTAGCAACGCTGACGTCACGACGTGTGTGTCATGTCCTGCCTCTGTGACGTTTCCTGCCGCTGTGACGTGTCCTGCCGCTGTGACGTGTTCTACCGCTGTGACGTGTCCTGCCGCTGTGACCTGTCGCCTATGTCTGCGCCGGCCATTAGGGTGCAGTCGTCTGCAAACAGATATTCCCGAGGACGTCTCTGGTGACCATGGTCTTTGCGTGAAACCGCCTGTGGCTGAACACCTTGCCATCGAGCCGATACCGGATTCTGATTTCAGCCTCGCCATCTCTGTCAGCATTGGTGTCATGGCGGAGAGCACGAGACTGAAGAGAGCTGGTGTCACGAGATCTCGGGCGTCTCACCGTTGTTCAGGACCCGTGCTTGCAATTAGACGTAGAATTGCGACATCATGGTGACAAACCTCAGTGTCCAGAGCTGCCCCAACGATCGCCATCGACGACGAGGTCAGCGTCAGAATAGCGGAAGGCAGTGAAGCTTCGGCAGACTGGACTTTAGTGTCAGGAACAGGAAGAGAAGCGGCATCAGCCTTCAGACAAGCTAAAGCGTGCAGTGCAAAGGTATTCGTTAAGCACACTCCAAACCTCGCTTTCCGGTAACCTTCCTCCAAACTCTGCAGTAAATGGTTAGACAGGCCACTGGAGGAGGACTTCTTGCGTCTTTCTACCGGAATCGCCACTACAAGCCTTACGCTGCTAGCGCCATCTTTAAAATTAGCGGAAAGCTTGAGTATTAAAAGTGTGGCAGCAATATAACGTCGAAGCACTCACGAAATATCAAGCACATTGGCCCAGGTTTTAAAAAAAGTTTCTTCGCGAATCGAACTATAATGGCTTTAATTTTGCTGCCATTTTCGGCAGTTTTGCAGAAACGCGGCCTGATATGGTTTGAGGTGTCTGTGTCGTTACAAGCTTACTGCCGTTGAATGTCATCTAGTTAACAAATTTCGGAGACCTACGGCGTAGCCAGTAATGGCAGTGGTTGGAGGCAGGACGTCGTCAACTGGTGCTGCTGTTTGCGTGTGGAACATGGCAAACGTGCTGACACCATGCCAAGGAGCGGAAGCACTACCACACAACCTGCTTCAGGACTCTCTGCAACATCACATGGCGGAGATTACAGACGCCGAGGTCCTGATCCAGCAGGCCTGTCCAGCAACTGGACCATCATGACACTGCCAGCTAAGATGGACAGGTCATTTAGCTGGTATACTGACCAACGGCTGACGAACAGACTGTGTCACGCCGAGCTTCAGCATAGAAAGCATTCCCACGGAGGCCAGAATAAAGAGTTTAAAGACATCTGTGTGTGTGTGTGTGTGTGTGTGTGTGTGTGTGTGTGTGTGTGTGTGTGCGTGCGTGCGTGCGTGCGTGCGTGCGTGCATGCGTGCGTGCGTGCGTGCGCGCGCGCGCGCGTGTGTGTGTGTGTGTGTGTGTGTGTGTGTGTGTGTGTGTGTGTGTGTGTGTATGTGTGCGTGTGTGTGTGTGTGTTGTGTGTGTGTGTGTTAAGTATCGCACCTTTGTGTTTTAAACCCGGTAAGGTCCACAGCATGCACTTCGTCCAGTCGTTCAGTTGGGTGTTACCTGTTTCGTGTTGACTGGAGTTCGTTGAAACACACAGGCTGCATTTAGCTGCTGGACGTTCTGATCTACATTCTAGCATAGGCGCGCACACCACACTCACCTATACGCACACACCTATACAAACATGCAGACAAACGCACACACACACACACACACACACACACACACACACACACACACACACACACACACACACACACACACACACACACACACACACACACACACACACAACCGAAATAAAGAAATCATAATAACTAGGATCATAATCACGCTCATGAGTCATGAGACTGAAACAGCAGACTAAGTTGAAAATAAGAGCAACAAACCGACCCTATGAATATTAAAATCGTGGACACTAAAAATGATAAATTAGTGCACTCAGAAGACACTTGACCAACACCCCAACAGGCTCAGCACGCACACAATGACAGCAGGACGTGTAACAGGGCATCCATGGACTATTTGGATTCAGCTTTGAAATGTTTGGTGAAACAGATAATCTTAGGGCTAGTAGGAAAGAAAGAAAGAAAACGTAATAACTGAAATAATAATTATGCTTATCACTTACGAGATTGACTACGTTAAAAATAAAAGCAACAACCCGATTCTATGCATACTAAAATCTTGGAAATTAGATTGGTACACTCGTGCACTCACGAAACACTATGACCTCCGTGACTCCAACAGATTCAGCATGCACACAGTGACAGCAGGTCGAACTCTGGGAGGGGGCTGGGGGCTGGGTGGGTGGGCGGGGGGGGGGGGGGGGGGGGCACTCTCAAAAGCAGTCGGATGGACTGGGTGGAGTTTTATGGGTGTATAAAATAGGTCTCAAATGACTAGTCATTGCAAAGGCAATCACTAGGGGGGAAAAAAACCTCTCTCTCTCTCTCTCTCTCTCTCTCTCTCTCTCTCTCTCTCTCTCTCTCTCTCTCTCTCTCTCTCTCTCTCTCTCTCTCTCTCTCTCTCATGCTATATTTTGTGTGGGAATTCTCATGTATAACGTTTCACTCACTCATTCATGCCTATATCTATATAAATAATGCCTGTACTTTGGTATCTATTCATCAGTAGCTTAGCAAGGAATAGTTGTTAGACAGGTTTTTGACTGAACCTAAACTACAATACTTGTAAAACAAAGTTTTCGAGTTCGAGTTCTCTCTCTCTCTCTCTCTCTCTCTCTCTCTCTCTCTCTCTCTCTCTCTCTCTCTCTCTCTCTCTCTCTCTCTCTCTCTCTCTCTCTCTCTCTCTCTCTCCGAGTTCTCCGTCTCTATCTGAGAGAGACGGAGAACTTTAACTCGAGCTCTAAAACTTTATTTTACAAGGACTATAGTTTAGCTTCAGTCAAAACCCCGTCTAACAACTAGTCCTTGCGAAGCTACTGATGAGTAAATAAAAAATTACAGGCATCATTTGTATATATATAGGCATGAATGAGTGAGTGAAATTTGATACATGAGAATTTCCACACAAAACATAACGTGTTCACAGCGCCAGATGTACACATGCATACATCACTCAATTATGCATTATGAGCGTACAACCAGTAAATAAGGCAGTACTGGGGAAAAGAAAAGAAAAGAAAAAAGCCAATGCTTATAAAGAACAGTAAGGGAGAGGGGGGAAAGGGGATGGGGGGAGGGCACTCTCACAAGCAGTCGGAAGGACTGGGCGGAATTCTATGGATGTATAAAATGGGTCTCAAATGACCAGTCATCGCAATGGCAATCACTCGAAAACCTCAGTCTGTTTTTTTCTCTCCCTGGTAGTATTATGTTACAATACATCCTATGTAACTGCTTGAAACTGTGCACGAATATTTCTCTTGAAGGAGCTGAGTGACTGACAAGATCTGACTGTCAGAGGTAGGTTGTTCCATAGATAAGCACCAAAGAAGGATATACCTGTTTTGAATATGTCTACCCTTGGCCTAGGCAAACTACGCTGATAGTTCCTAGAGTTGGAATAGCGTGAGGGAGTGTGTGTGTACAGGTTAGATATGTACAGCTTTTGGAATTATTCTTTTTTGGCTTTTCTCACAAGAGTTTTTTACTTTATTTCTTAATTGTTTGTATTCAGGGAAACATTTTTCTCTCTTTAGTTTGTTTCTCTCTGCCATTGTTTCCTTGATGTCTTTGTTAAGCCATGGTGGTAACTTTGGATGTTTTACCCGCTTGCGTTTTAAAGGTGCATGTCTATTGACAACAATGAGATAGACATTGTACCATATGTCGCCAAGGTTTTATCGGGATCAGTACAGCTCAGGACTTCGTTGAAAAGGGGCCCAGTGCAGGTCACTGAAAAAGGCAGCTCTTATTAAAATGTTTAAAAGATCGAATGATATATATGAATGGGTTTTGGGCTCACATTTTGGAAGCTTAATCGATCTTGAACAGGAGATGGGACAATGGTCACTTATGCTCAGGTCAGGTACACTGACCTCGGTGATTACGTGTGGGTTGTTTGTGTATATATGGTCAATAACTGTGTAATTCTAGTAGGTGATTTCACAAGTTGGGTTAAGCCTAGCAGTGTAATAGTAGAGTCCCAGGAAGAGTGTGGCTTTAGTAAATCAATATCAAAATCTCCAAGTACAAGAATATCAACATGGGGTTTAACAGTATGGATGTTATCTATCATTTGTACAAAGTCGTCTAACCATTCATAAGAAGCAGAAGCGTTTTTGTATAAAATACACACAAACATATTACAAGCGTTCGTACTTGGTTTCAGTTAAGCCAAATGCATTCAACAAGGTCACTTTCAAGGTCTAGGCATCTGTGCGTAATGTCAGCAATAGAGTTGTGTATGCATACTGCAATACCAGCCTGTCCAATAACAGTTGAATCTTTTCTCGAAATACAATAGTTTGGAATGTTAATATCTCGGTCAGAAATTCCGGAGCCTAGTCGCGACTCTGTGATACCAAAAATTTTATCGCTAGGCGTTGACTGGCTAAGGAATACACACAGATCAGGAACCTTGTTTTACAAATGGTACACAGTCTGATGACCAGCGCGCAACATTGTAATAAACAATGGAAATTATGAAAAAAGAGCAAACTGGAAAAAGCTAAGAAAACAATAACACTCTAAGGAAAAGTACGTTTACACAAAGAGCGCAAAAGCAAAATTCAACAGAATCGTAAAATTAACAAAAACAAAGCACGCAAAGGGACAGCAAAAAGACAATAGAATAAACACGTTTGTAAATTGAACTTCCACGATAATTGACACAAATAAAAAGGTCCAACTGACTAGATCCGTTATTATTACACAGTAAACTAGTATTGTAATAAATGTTGGACGTCGCAGTTACGCTTGTATACATTGTTAGAACGGGAACAGTAACACTATTGTACCTCAAATAAGCCTGGAGGACGCTATACTACAAAGATCATCATGCATTTACTGAGACTGGGATCGGGGCTGCTGGACATAGCTATGATGCGGAGGCCATGGGTTGTAGGGGTTGAAGTGCCAGGGGAAGGGATAGGGGAAGGGAGGCATGGGCGGGCCGCCGGAGTGGTGCCACTGGAATGGTGGGGGGCCCCTGGGCGGCGTCATGCAGTGAGGACCGTCATAAAGGCCATGATGGTGCAGCTGCGACCACCGGTTCTGCGGCTGGTTCTCCCCTGTTCGCATGGACATGCCGCTAGCAGGGTGCCGTGGCCATCGGTCCTGTGGGCAGCCACTGGGTGGTGGCTCATGTGGAGGCGGCCCTCCAGCAAGGGGAGGCCACTGGGCAGGTGGGGGGCCACTGTATGGTGGCTCGAGGCGTGAACCGTCATGAGAACCGCGGGTCACAGCAGCACCACCGTCCGGCAATGATGGGCCGCCTGGGTGTCGCCGGTGGATAGCAGCAATGCCAGTGGACGACTGCGTGCGGTTTGTATCTACATGGCAGTGAGGCTGATGTGACTGGTGACCATCTTTGTGGTTGGCTTTGTGGCTGTCCTTGTGGGGATCTTGCGTTCGTCGTGAGGCCGACTCCATGTTTCGGACAGCAGCATCACAAGCACTTTTCACATTATCCCCACCAAATCGTTGCTGGCGTGTTTGCTTTGTGTGTGGCAATTGCCTCTGGCTACGAGGAAGGAAGGAAATTATTCTCCTCAGAAGGATCGCCAGTCCCCTTTGGTTTAGATGTACCACATCGGAGAAGAGCTGCTTATGTCGGGGTTGCTTCACGCTGAAAATGGGCTCCAGCAGATATACAAAGCCATAGGAAGAGCACATGCTGCTTAGCATTTGGTTGGTGTCTTCTGTGGCCTGTGTATATCCACTGTTTAGAGGGAGAATGGAGGTGAAGGCTATGGCAGCTTTGGGGAAGACCCTCACCAGTTGCTTGGCCAGCGCCAGGAAGCTGACAGTGACCAGCTGCTTGTCATAGTTAGTGTCCGAGCAGTCGTTGGTGCCAATGTGGACAACAACATGACTAGTGTCCTCTCGGGGTGACTGGTTGGTCAGGCTAGCTGAGAAATCACCGGTTGTAGCTCCCCCAACCGTCCTGACATGGATTTTGCCATTTTGGTCCAGCCTTCGTCTGTCCACATGGCGCAGATTGGAGTCACCAATCAGGAGGGCAGCTAGGCTGCCTTCCTTAGGGAGACGCAATGAAGGAGGAACCTGTCTGGATCTGTTCACGCGGATGTCAGGTATGGTGCTGTCGGTAGAGCTATCAGCCGCTGTTTTGGTTGTAGTCGCCTGCTTTGATTGTTCTGAGTTGAGGGTGAAAGAGTCAGAGGGTGTGTCAGTGGTGGTGGAAAGAAGGGATGCTGTAAGATTATCCACCAGGATGGTCTGGGGCATCGGCAGAAGGCCTGTTTGGGTCTGTCCGTCTAGTTTCTGTGCATTAGGGGAACGGCCTGTTGTGTTGTGGGCCTGCATTCCGGTATGAAGATTCACAATGGGAGGAACTGAACATGTAGAGAGACGGTCTTCGAGATCCTTGATTTTCCTTGTGTTGCGCTCAAGGGAAGCTTTCAAGTCAAGGTTTTCTTGCCTCACGTCTCTCAAGTCGCTGTTCAGTCCAGTCACGACGGATTTCAGGCTGTTCGACTGTTCCACCTTAAACTGGTCGAAGAGCACGCGGACTCCGGCACTACACAGTGTGCAGATGAAGGTGTCCGAACAGCACTCATCCGTAG
>JABMCL010000813.1:1775000-1790000 GCA_018857735.1 Alviniconcha marisindica
TGTGATCATCTCAACTGAACGATGTATCTGTGTCTTGTTTCCCCTGAGAGCTCAGAGATGCATTCCGACAAAAGCTCTTGCCTTCATAATTATTGTCGGGGTGTCGGTTCTTGTGTTTGCGCGGTTCGCTGTCACTGCCATGTATCAGGTCACGTGTTTCTATGAGATGCGCACGCAGCGGCTTTCCTGGCAGTTGTACGTCAACAGTTACTACTTTCGGAATCAAGCCATTCTCAACGCTTTCGATGGTGTGTTTTACGGGTTTTGTCTGACTGTCGGTTTTCCAATCATCGTATTGATAATGACCATCATCACGTCTGTCAGACTGACCCATATCGTTCGTTGGCGCAGCCAGACGTCGTCCAGTTTGTCCAGCAAAGAGATCGGCGTCACCAAAATGCTCATCGCTCTGTCCATCGAGTTCTTCGTGCTTTCCATTCCCATCATCGTCGTTCGAGTTTTTCCTGTGTTTGAGCCAAGACTGAGAGCTGGGGGAGAGTTCGCAAATTTCTTCAATCTTCTCGTGGGAGTTTGTGAAATATGTTCTTATGTGAGTTTCTCTGTGAATTTCTTTGTGTACTATTTAACTGGCACAAAGTTCAAACAAACTCTTCACGGCCTGCTACATTGGAAACCATCCGCCACGGTGATTAAGAAAAGCAAATCTGGTTCCATAACAACAAATACCGAATAAATCAGATACATACATGCATATATATATATATATATATATAATATTATATATAGATATTATATTATATATATATATATATATATGATATATATAAAATCAGTCAGACATTTCTGCCATTTGATTCAAATGAATACTATTGTTGTCATTCAGAATCGTTTATTTAATCTTAATTGGTATTTTGTTTGCAAGGTTTAATTACAGTATTTTGTTTTTTGTTTTTGTTGTTTTTTTGGTCGTCGTCGTTGTCTCAGACAGGAATACCGGTAGCCGGCACGTATTCCGCTGTACACAGGAGGTTCTCCACAGGGCCGTACAGCTTCTCCCTCACCGCTGTGTCAGCAGGCCACGTGTCTGCTCTCAGATTCTGGAGGGTCTGACAGTCCTGAAGGAAGTGTTCCGCCGTCATAGGCGATGTGCTGCAGTGACACACAGCAGACTGTCCAAAGCGGAGAGAATGGAAGGACCTGGGAAGGTGGAGCTCACGGCCTAAGCCTTGGCGGGCGGCCCAAACAGGAGAAGACCACTCGAGAAAAAAGTAGCGGAAGACGGTCGTGCTGAACCTGCCGTGAGTGTGCGGATAACGGCAGTACCACGCCTACACGCTCCCGTGACAGATGACTTGTTTGACAAGCCCTCTCATCGATTATAGGAAAAACAGAGCTGCCAGTGTATACTCTGTAGTGTCGTTTTCTGCAATAAATTATTGTCACTGTACAACAGGTTCAAAGACACGAGGAGACCGGAATTATGATGTACACGGGGACCCCCCCCCCCCCCCCCCCCCCCCCCCCCCCCCCCCCCCCACGGGACAGACGGGACGGAAGAGAGAGAGAAAAGAGAGGAGGGGAGAGAGAGGGGGAGAGAGAGAGAGAGAGAGAGAGAGGGAGAAAAGAATACTTTTAAAAAGGGGATAAAGTTTTTAAAAGCCGTTTGGGCTTTTTTTGCCAAACCCGGCCCCTTGTTTGACCAGCCCCACAAAAAAACCCCCCAAAATTTTCCATTAAAACGTTTTGGGGAAAAAAACGCAAAAACAAAAAAACCCCCAAATTTTCCCCTTAAAAACCACTCATACGAACGGGAGCAAAAATAAGGCAAAGTAAGACCAATTAAAAAACTTTTTTTTAGGAAAGAGAGGGGAGAGAGCGAGGAGGAGAGAGAGGGGAGAGAAAAGAGAGAAGAGAAAAGAGAGAGAGAATTATAAAAAAAAAATTTTTTAACGAATAAGGGAAAAAAGCGACAAAAATAGGGGGCTATCCCCACTATCTACGTAAAAAACAAAAAAAAAACCCATCAAACAGGGTTTTGGAAGCTAAGCAATGGCCTTTTAAAAACACCCCTAACCAAAATCAAAGCCAAATCAAAACCAATCCCAAACAATTATATATATGCAAACTTTAAAATTTTAAAATAAAATTTAAAAATTAAAAACATTAGGGGACCACAAGGAAAAAGAAAATTTAAATATTTCATGAAAAAAAGCAAACAAAAAAAAAACTAAAATTTTTACAAGAAGGGGGCAAGGGGGGGAAAACAATAAAACATTCCTAAAACTTTTTTGTGTCAAGCTGTCTGAAAAGGGAAAGAAAGAAAAAAAGGGGGAAAGGGAACAAGAAGTATTTAAAAAAGGGTGGTTTAAAGGGGGAGTCCCCAAAATATTTTCCCTTTTTTTGGGGAACCCTTTTTTAAATTTTCCATGGGGTATCTGGATGTGAGCAAAAACTATTCCACGCTAAAGCCTGAAAAGGAGAAACTCGTTTTAAAAGATATCAACCCTTTGGGTTTCTGGGCAAAAGCTTTTTTATTCCCATAAACCCGGAAAAACGTTCAGAGGGGAACCCTGAATTTTTCAGATACTGGGGGGGTTTTTTGCCGTGAACAACCTTTTGGCTTTAAAGGAACAAAAATTTGGGTTGAGCAATAATTTTTTTCCCTAAAGGGAGTATTTTGAAAACACAGCATTTTTTTTTTGTAGTCTAAATTGGGAAATTTGGGGCATAAAAAAAATTAAAGGGGAACGTTTGTGGAAAAGGAAAAACGGGCTGTTTTCATGGCACATAGGCACATCCTTTCCCATGAAATTTTTTAAAAAAATGGTTCAATGTGGAAAAATAATTTTGTCCCAAAAAAGAAGGGCTAATTTGGTTTTTTGGGGGCTAAAAATTTGGCTCAGTTTTCGAAAGAAGATTTTTTTCTTCCAAAAAGGGGTTCTCCCAAAAATTGGGGGGTTTTAATGGGGGGGTTTGGGGGGGGGGGGGCCAAAAAACTTGGGGGGGGGGGTGTTCATCTACATTTACTCCAAGTGGGGGCAAATTTTTTTGAAACTTGTTCAAATTGGCGTGGTCTCGAACTTTAGATTTAAAGGGAAGCTTTTTTTTTCTGGTGTTTTTTTTTCTTTCCCCCATCAACATGCATTTTTTTTTTTCGTCGGATTCAGTGCCATCCGATTTCTACAACACCATCCGGGAGACATCATATAGACTTTGTTGTAAATCCCTACGTATTTAAATCTATGTTTCTTTGGCTGAAAGGGTCCTCAAAAAGCAAATAAATTCAACTGGACTAGGGGTGAAAGGGCCAGGGGCAAGTCATTAAAAAAGATGCAAAACAGAAGCGGGCCCTTTAGGATCGACCCTTGGGGGCACTCCATTTTGTTACAGACGCTTCTTGGGAGTAGGTGCCATTTAAAAATACCCATTGTAGACGATCCTGTAAGTAAGATCGTAAGAAAGCTAAAAATTTGCGATGCTTAAGGGTTTTACGTGGATATTTTTTTTTTCAGTAAAATAACCGGATAAAAAGCCTTGCAAAAAATCGAAAAAAAATACGGCGCCTGACTTTTGGGCCCGATTGTTAAAAGTTTAGACCAAGTTTTAGTTAAAGGGGAAACCCGGGCCGTTTGACAGGAAGGGCCCACTGGGAAGCCAGACTGAAATGAATGGAAAAGCTGGTGTTTTTCTAAAAAGTTTTTTAAATGTTTGTAAAATTGTCTTTCTAGTGGCTTTGGGGAGAACAGACAGGATCGAGATGGGGGCGGTTAATCGTTTTCAGTTTCGGTGGGGGGATTTTTTTTTTTTAAAGGGAGGGGAAATTTTCCCTTTTAAGCTCTTTTGGGAATGCGGTTGGGAAAAACATTTTTTTTGGAAAGGGCATAAGTTATTAAATATATGTAAAAGCCCTCAGCTATGTAAAAGGGAAATTTTTTAAATTTGACACTAATCCCAATCACAACCTGTAGATTTCTTATTATCCAGCTTTGAGATAGAAAACCCATTAATCGGTTTTAGAGGAAAATTGGGAAAATGTGGTATTTTAAAAAGATTCGATCTCTGCAAAAATTTTTAGAAACCAAATCAGAAAAATTATACTGAGACCCATCGGTTTAAATCGTCTGGTTTGATGTAACTTGGAGCCCTAAAAGATACGAAGGGGGGGCCTTTAAAAGACGTCTGGTGTGATTTTCTGTTTGGAAGATTTTTTGTTTGCAGGGCAGTGGCCTTTAGGGGAGGGGTTTTTGATAAGCTCCTCCACTTTTGGTGAAAATATTTTTGCTTTTTTTCCCGGGAAAAGGTCATTAAAATATTTTTTTTTTGGTTTTCCCCTCACAAGGAAATTTACACGGTTCCGTTGTTCCCTTATTATTCAAAACAAAATTTCTTTTGCTTTTTAAATTTGTCCCTCAATAACAGGGGCTTGTTTTTTATATCAGTGTTCAGCCATGGGGGAAGGGTTGGTTTTTTCACCCGCTTTTTTTGGGGGGGGGCATGCTTTTTTAAATAACATCAAAAAAAAGGGGTCAGTCCAGTGTGACGGGTCCCAAACATTGGGGTCGTTAAAAGTGTACAAAATTTTCAAAAGGGGAAATTTCGTGCAAATCCATCAAAAAAGCTCTTTTCATCAAAAATGTTTGAAACATCGGGAAACAATTGAAAAAGTGGACATTCAAACAGGCCCTTCCCCAGTTTTACAGACAGGGTCAGCACACTGGGAAAATGGGTCACCCTTAATTTTCCCGTGGCAGGGCCCCTAGAATATTTGACACCCAAAGCCCAGTATCACTTTTGTAAAAAATGATCAAATTTGCCCTTTGGAAAAAATGGGGAGTGATTCTCGTTTGGGGACGTAATCATTTGATCTAGGCCAAATTAAAGGATATTGTGGGAAAACCCATGCTGGGGGTTACTTTTTTGCTATCAAAAATTTAAAAACACCCAAAAGGAAAAAAACATTCAAAATTTCTGGCCCTGGGGACCCTGTCCATCATTTTTTAACAAAATTTGGGCCCTACCAGTCCCAAAAGGGTTTAAGCTGGGTTTCTATAAATATAAACCCCAAATAAAATACTGACTTGCGCGTTTTTTATTTCTAACCACCGCTTTCAACTGCTTCAGACTCTAAGTCAGGACGGCGACGGAAAAATTTTGCTGATTGAAGAATGTATGTAAACAACTAAACCTGTGTGCTGCGATCTGGGGGAGCATCCTTTCGGATTAATGAATAGTGAGGAAGAGGACAGACCCTTCACTTGGAATTTTGGCTTTTCACCCAGTCTCACTGGACCGAAAAAAGGTGGGAAAAGTTTTATGGGAAACTCAAAGAAGACCATTAAAATCATGAATTTTTTTTTTGAAAGGGGGGGTACCAATTAAAGGTACCATTGGAGCGTGTGGCATGGGTAAAAACCCCGACAAAAAGGAGCAAAAACAGGAACCAAAACAGGGGCAAAATTTCCCTTTTTTCTTTTTCCCAAGGCAAGGGATAAATTAAAAAACAAAAAAACAACAAAATGAACTATGACTTTTGGAAACCCAAACAAAACCACCAAAAAAGGGGGTTTAAAATCCAAAGGGGCTCGATTCTTGCAGATGCAGACACAAACTATTCAGCTAATGAAATACCCCAACGTTTCCACCGGTTAACTATTCAAAGGGAGCAGACACAGCCGCTCGGGGTTTTTGAACAGGTTTTCCCAAAACGAAAATAAAAAATTTAGTTAGTGGAATATACTAACGTGCCCACCTTTTTTTTCAAACGGGGGCAGGCACACTGTTTTTTTGATCCGAAAAGGTGCAAAACACAAAAATATTCAGCAAATGACAAAACACCAAGTTTTTCCCCAGGATCCTGGACGTATAAAAATATAATTTTCTCAAGGCCCCCTGAGTATCCAAAACTGTCATTTTCACCGACCGGGGCAGTGCAACACCAAAAGGCAGTGATGATTGTCGCAGGGAATACGGAGTCCGGGGCCAAAATCCCCTGGTATTTGGGGTTTCCGAGTAAAAAGGGAACGCCTCATATCTGGGAAACTATAAATTTTATCGCGTGCACGATCGAGCGCACACAAAACCACGCATTCACGCCACAAACACACCCCGGTCAGGTGTGTACAAAAAAAATTGTTAAAAACGGGGGATTCCCTGGTTGGTTCCTGGCTCCGGTCCGTGTGATTTAGTGGTGGCGCGGTGATAGCGGAGGGGACGGGAGGCGTTGAGTCGTGCTGTCGATGGTCGAGTCTGGCCCGGGGTCTGTGTTGTATGTATTGGGGCCCCGTCGAGAGATGAGCTGGAAAAGTTTTTCTAGTGTTTGCTGGTCGCTTCTTTTCCCCCTTAACACTGAGAACATGTTCGACGTTTCCACGTTCACTGAAGTGTTTGTTTGACAGGAACCCCCGGGGTGCGGAAAGGTTTTTGTATTTTTTACTGCGGGGGAGGTGTTTGGGTTTCTGGGGGGTAGGCCGGGGCTTAAAAAACAAATGATTACTTCCCCAAGATCCCCCCTTTTGAGATTTTTATGTCGTTGTTCCTTTTTTGTGACCTCCGTCAGCCTTTTGGGTCCCGTGACGTCAAAGGGTGTCAGTCAGTTGGTCAAAAAAAGGAAAGGGGGGGAAAAGGGAAGGTTTAGAAAGGGAAAGGGAGGGGTGGGAAGGGGGGAATGGGGAGGCTTGCTGGCGGGGGGTGGGCGGGGTTTTTTGGCGGGGGTGTGGTAGGGGGTTGGGGGGAGGGGGGGGGGAACCGGGGGGGGGTTTTTAAGGGGGAAAGGGATGGAGGGGGGCCAAGGGGGGCAAAAAAAGGGTGAGGGTTTAAGGGAGGAGGAGGGTCCTTGGAATGTGGAAAATGATCCATCGGAGCGGTTTAAAAAGGTTTTGTCCCGGGAAAAAGAAAAGGCCCCAAAGGAAAAGGGGGGGGGGAAAAGGGGAGGGGAAAAAACGGGGTCCCCTTTTGTCCCTGGCAACTGTGGACGCGGGCTGCACCTGGGCCTAACATCGTGTAGTCCGGGCTCCCCTTTTCGGCGATGGCGAAACAGTCGGCAAGCGGAGGTTGCACAGATTCGATGTTACCGTTTCATGCAACCCCGGCTCCTTCACCCGGTCGACAAAGGCGTAGATGGCCCTAACGCACTTGATGAGGGAACTAAACTCTTCGTCTTTCCAACGGGGACACCTGTTTCCCTGGACTAGGATTGTACCTGTGCTGTAGAAGATCGTTATTGTCACTAGCTTAACAGTATCACAGTTGACTTGGATCTTAGTCCGGAAAAGGTCCTGGCTGGGAAGGTCAGTGGGTACTGTACTGATGTCATTACTGTCTTCTACATGGATGGTCCTGGTTGGATTGGTGCCCTCATCCAGCCAGTCGACCTGATACCCCGCAGTTCCTGCAACATCACGCACATAACGCCTGTAGAAAATCTGTCTGGTGAGGGGCATTAAACAGTGAGGTATATGTAACGTCATTTGCTTGGGATCTTTCTTCACTTATTGGGCACCCAGGCAAACAAAGACGAGCTCTGGAGCGCCATGGCGGCTGCAGTTTAAAGAGAAGTCAAGTGTTGGCTAAGTAGTCAATAACATGGTGGAGGGAGGGGCGAACTCATGGCCTAGGGAGACAAGGGGGCGCATTACATGACGAGGTGTGGAGCAAAAAAGAGGATTTCAGCCTCGCCATCTCTGTCATCATCGGTGTCATGGCGGAGAGCACGAGACTGAAGAGAGCCGGTGTCACGAGATCTCGGGCGTCTCACCGTTGTTCAGGACCCGTGCTTGCAATTAGACGTGGAATTGCGACATCATGGTGACAAACCCCAGTGTCCAGAGCTGTCCGAAACGGTCACCATCGACGACGAGGTAAACGAAAGGCGGCGCAAGCTTCGGCAGGCCTGCCCGGCATCTGGGCCATCCTGGCACAGTGCCAGCTAAGATGGACAGGTCATTTAACTGGCACACAGACCAACGGCTGCCGGAAAGACTGTGCCACGCCGAGCTTCAGCACGGAAAGCATTCCCACGGAGGCCAGAATAAAGGGTTCAAAAACACCTACAACTATCACTCACAGTGTCCAGCATGAACCCTGATGCCAACTATTCAGAAAAGGCTGCACGATGTGCCTACCAACAGGGCAGCCACAGCAGACTCCGATTCGCAACAGATTCAGGTTCTGATTCTTCTTTCGCCAAGTTTGACCACAAGGAAAGTGTCTTGAAGAGCGAAAAGCATACAAACATAATAAACAACAACACTAACATACCTCAAGTTCAAAAACTTCAAAATAATGCAGCTCGTCTCATCTGTCATTCTGTCAGCTCTGATGATCACATATCATCGATCCTTCGATGATACGAATGGAGTTTTCAGTGCAATGTGCTTCTTCTTACCTTGAAATCGCCGAAAAACAGCGCCCTTTCCTATCTCCATGATCTCATAAAGCTGTATGTTTTGTCTCAGCAACTCCGACCGTAGGCGGCATATGGCAGAGTTCCTTCTGTTCTTGTTTGGGGGCTGTGTTTGTGCTTGGTATCATTAACATGTCCTTCACAGAAACAATAACTTGTGTGTGTGTGTGTGTGTGTGTGTGTGTGTGTGTGTGTGTGTGTGTGTGTGTGTCTGTCTGTCTGTCTGTCTGTCTGTCTGTCTGTCTGTTTCTGTTTGTCTGTCTGTCTGTCCTGTACCTAGCAAATATATACTAACAGATATTAGGTAAGAAACACTCAGGTGTACACGAAAGAAGACAGAGTAGAACAAAAATCTACGTAAGTGAAAACCATAATCGAAAAGCGAAGGCAAAGCTCATTTTGTTATGTGAGTGAAATATAGGCCATGTTCCAGCACGTTTTGTC
The DNA here is from genome assembly GCA_018857735.1 of Alviniconcha marisindica. Taxonomy (NCBI): domain Eukaryota; kingdom Metazoa; phylum Mollusca; class Gastropoda; family Provannidae; genus Alviniconcha; species Alviniconcha marisindica. The sequence goes on from JABMCL010000813.1 coordinate 1,783,807, forward strand.
ACCCTGGCATTTTTAGACACCACGTGGTGACAAATCGTGCGAAAAAGGTCACTCTCTGCATGTTTTGTCACCCCTTCGCCAGCAAAATTATTATCAGTCTTTCCTCTTCCATCTGTGTGTGTGTGTGTGTGTGTGTGCGTGTGTGTGTGTGTGTGTGTGTGCGTGCGTGCGTGCGTGCGTGTGCGTGCGCATGTGTGCGTGCGTGTTCGTGCGTACGTGTGTGTGTGTGTGTGTGTGTGTGTGTGTGTGTGTGCGTGTGCGTGCGTGCGTGTGTGCGTGCGTGCGTGTGTGTGTGTGTGTGTGTGTGTGTGTGTGTGTGTGTGTACGTTGGACTGACTGGTATGGCTTGGCGAGGCTGAAAGTGAACATGGACGTACTGACTTTCGGCGTGGTTCCTGTTTTTTAACCGAGAGTTTTATTGTACGCGCCTAGTTAAGTTTATAGCACAATGTGTGCCTAAACTGTTTTCGAAATTATTGTTGTTTATACTGTTGTTGATGCTTCTTCTTCTTCTTCTAATATCAATCACACAACATCAATAATATAGTTGAGAAGCAATAGAGAAGAGCATTTTAATCACCAGCATTTGTTTACTATTCAGTAGAGTCATCCAGTTTTCAAAAGAACTGTAAGCAGTCCTCGGAGAAAGGTCTGAAGTTGAAACCTTCTACCGTCTCCCTCCCTGACTCGATTACTCTTGGCTCTCACAGCATCCCCTTATCTGATTCTGCCGGAAACCTTGGATTCATTCTTGACTCAAAACTGTCCACGAAGAAGCACGTCATAAAAATCTGCCAAACTACTTATTTCGAGCTTAATGCGTTTGCATTAGTTCAATCCGCAGGTTTCTCACTGAAAACGCAACCAAGACTCTTGTTACTCCCTGTATCCTCTCACGGCTTGACTACTGCAACGGTCTCCTCATGGGTACACCTAATTCTGTCATCCAACCTTTACAGAAAATTCAGAACTTTGCTGCAAGACTTGTTCTCTTTGCACCCCGTCACCATCACTCAACACGTCTCCTAGAAAAATTGCACTGGCTTCCCATTTCAGAACGTATCAAGTATAAAGTCGCTTGTATGTGTTTCAGTGCTATCAGCGATTCTGGTCCTGCTTACCTCTCTGAACTGCTCCATGTCTACACTCCGTCTCGTACACTACGCTCTTCTTCTGACACCCGCATGCTGGAAATCCAACAATACAAATGCAAGACTCATGGCTTTCGCACTTTCTCTTGCTTTGGACCCCACAAGACCTTAGACACTGCTCAACCCTGTCATCTTTTAAAGCCAAACTGAAAACCTTCCTCTTCTCGCAGTATTTCCATCCTAACTAATATCAGTACCCAGTTTCTGCTACAGTCAGTGTGTGTGTGTGTGTGTGTGTGTGTGTGTGTGTGTGTGTGTGTGTGTGTGTGTGTGTGTGTGTGTGTTTGTAGTGCGTTTTTTTTTGTTTGTTTGTTTTTTATATAATAATAATGCTTTATGTAAATTGTTTTGGTAGGACTATGCTCTACATGTGTATAGAATATGATATTTAGGTTAATATGTATCATGTGAGCGCTCAGGGCATTGATGAGCGCATGAAAAATTTACATTATTATTATTATTACCGACTTGCATACAACAGGCGCTGAGCATTTTATCACTGTACATTATTTTCTTTCGTTGGTCTTGATTGCTTTTAAACTGTCTGTCTGTCTGCAGGTCTGTCTGTCTGTCTTTCTGTCTGTCTGTCCGTCCGTCTGTCTGTCTGTCTGCCTGACTCTGCTTATACCGCTGTCTGTCTGTCTGCCTGACTCTGCTTATACCTCTGTCTGTCTGTCTGTCTGTCTCTCTCTCTCTCTCCCTCTCTCTCTCTCTCTCTCTCTCTCTGAGAGATGTTGATAGCAGGGGTACAGGAGGTGGTGCTTTTTCTTACTAGGATGTTTAATATATTGTTTGAAAAGGGTATTTACCCGCAGGATTGGGCCAGTTGGTGTTTTACGCCCAGTCAACCGGTACGGTTATATCAAGGCGATACACATCTGATATTATATATTTAATTTTTAATAATGTGTATGTTTTAAAATGGGTCTATATAGTTTTCAAAACATGTTTAAAAGGTGAATAGTAAGTAAGTAATTTGGTGTTTTACACCCAGTCAACCATTACGGTTATCTCAGGGCGTTACGCATTTTGTCGATACACAATATCTGTTAAAAATATATCCATGTTAAAAACCTATATGTATTCAGATTTAAAAAAACAAAAAACAGTCGTAACAAGTGGGTAAAACACAAACTGAAAACACTTCGCAAACGTAAAACAGAAATTCATGTATAAACATCAGACATCAATTTTTAAACCGTTAATCCCTTCAGTGTTACCCCTGTTTAGAGAGCGCATAAGGCTAGGACATGCTGATATCGTCGACCATTCCGTCTAATTTATTGATACCAGGTTAAAGAAAAGTATTTTTTTAAAGGAATGATGAATATAATACAAAATTAAAAAACGTTATATAAATGCTTAATGGTAATTACTAGTGCCATATGGCAGAGAGCTGCACATACCACCTACCAACTATCATCTCCTAGCTGCTCAACAGGAGCCATATCAAGAGGCCTAACTCTCAACAAAGATTTGCGAGTTTTTTGGGGAAAAAAGTCAGAAGAATGGACTATCAGCATAAAAATGACCAGATAAAAAGAGCAAGAGGGTTATGCAGAAAAACAGGTTTCCTGCACTCCAATAATAGCTCCTTTATACCATCTTGCGAGTGGATTTATCTCCTCAAAGTTAATTAAAAAAATCTCTCAAGAATCACTGAAAAATAAAATAAACCATTATTTCAGCTTTAAAGAATTGATGACGATTCCATTTCGTCATCTGACAGGGCAGAGTATTGGTTGGCGAGAACTAGTTCCTCTCCGCCTTGCTCTGCCTGTCTGGAACTTTTGGCCTGGGTGGTACCTGGGGCCTGCTGGAAAAAGCGGAGCGCCTGGGGTGCGAAAACCCCTCGACATCCACCAGGACCCCATCCACCCTCACTTTAGTAGGTGAGCGCCTCGAAGATGATGAATCATCTTTCGAGGCCGCGGTTTTTAATGGACCTGCTGAACCCTTAGGTGCGCTTTTGGAGGGAGCCACTGAACCCTTAGAACCCCTATTTTTCTCTGAAGAACACTTAGCGGACTCACACGGAACCCGGGCGTTGGCCGATACCGTCCTCGACTTCCCGGAGGAAGCCTGAGTGCCGGTCGATACCGATCCGGGTCCGCCATAAAAACGCACGTTAGACTCCGTCGTCCTAAGTCGACGTTCTGAAGAAAAGAAAAAAGAAAAAGAAAGAAAAAGAAAAAAGAAAAAAGAAGAAGGTTAAAGATGTCTGACATTCAACAGATTTGGATTCTCTTCTGGTGGAAGCGGCAGCGGCGTAGGACCTACCTTCAGAGATCACAGTCGGCATCCTGGCTTCAACAAACTGTCTGGCTTCCGGAAAGGATATGCGTTTCTCAACGCGGACTCGTTGAAACTCCCTCTCCCTCTCCCTCTGCCAGACCGGGCAATCTTTAGCCGATGAAGCGTGGGGACCATTGCAATTAGAGCACCGACCTTCATGCTTATCTTTTCCGCAGCACGTACACTTCGCAGCAACCTTGCACCGTTGGCTCGTGTGGCCACACATGTTGCAGTTGAAGCAACGCATCGGGTTGGAAACAAACAAGGCCACCTTCACCTTTAGATAGCCGACTGGAATCTCTTTCGGGAGATCCGGGGAACCGAACGTCAAGAAAAGAGTGTTGGTGGGGATCACCTTCCTCTCCTTCTTCAGTGTCACTCGGTTCACCCCAGCCACACCCTGATCTTTCAGTTCATCCCGGATCTCAACCTCCGACATGTCAGCGAGGTCCCGACACCTGATTACTCCCCGAGAGGAATTCAGGGTCTTGTGAATTGAGACCCTGACTGGTCTGTCAATAAATCGGTTTGTTCGGAGTGGGTTTTGGGCCTGGGCCCTTTTGCCACACTCCACCAAGAAGGAGCCATCTCTCAGTCTTTTGATGCTCTTCAGGGTTGCGGCAATGGCTTGAAAACCCTTCTGAACTGCAAAAGGGGATAACTTTTGCAGAGGGAGATCTTCACTCGCCGACTCGACTATCAAAAATCTGGGCCAGTTTGTTTCACTTTTCATGAGCATCTCATTGTCGGAATTCATATCTGTGTCGTTATCCCGTACTCTTTTTTTGGATTGGTATTTTGTCGCCATTGTATGTTAGCTAATGTTTCGTTACGTTTTGTCCCCACCCGCCACCGAGTCCAATGCACACAAGCGGAAACTCTAGCAAGTGCGCACCAGGGCTCAAAACGCAATATACTCAGGTGATTAAAAAAAGGTTACCTCTATCCCCTGATTGACCCTGAGCCGCTGCCTTCTAATCGAAATTAGGGCAAAGCTCGACCAGCCGATTGATTGGGTCGGGCCAACCCAACCACCCGTCTAGAGGAAGTCCTGGCCAAAGAAGCGTATTGGACCCCACGGGGGACCTCAGCCACCAGGATCCCATCCTCCCCCGACACGGGATGCAGCGCACGGCAAACACGCTGGGTCTGAAGGTGACCGCAGAGAGCAAGAAGAATTATATAAAGAAGAGATGTGTTGTAGATAAATACAGGAGAATGGCCAGTTAGGTAGAAATAAGTTGTAAGAATGGATCTGAAAACGGAGGTATCATGGAGAGAGTTTTTGGAATGAAATATAGTTGAAAGGACAGGTAGACAGAAACTAGACGTAAGAAAAGAGTGAAAGGGGTGCAGCAGCTTAGTTTAAACACCCCCGGCGCGACAAGCCGGCTGCTTGGGGGCAGGATTGGGCCAAGGCAATTGTTATTCCTATTCATTAAAAAGGAAACATCGAACAAGCGGATAACTACAGGGGGGGGGGGGGGGGGGGTTTTACTCAGTGTTGTAAGTAAATGTTACACTTCTGTATTCAGCGCTAGGCTGTATCTTTGGTTGGAGGAAAATACTGCAATTATGGAAAGTAAGGCTGAATTTCGTAAAATCTATTCTACTGTTGATCAAATATTTAACCTTTATGCTATTGTTCAAATATGCCTAAGCAAGAAGGGACAGACATCATATGTCGCATTTGTGGATTTTAGGAAAGCATTTGATTCCGTACGGCATGAAAAACTTAAATTGCATTAGAAATCAAGGAATTAAGGCCAAGTTTTTTGGTGCTGTTAGGGCTATGTATAACTCATTACTTTCTTGTATATGGGCCAACTGCAAGTACTCTGAGTTTTTCGAGTGTCCTGTTGGTGTTCGACAAGGATGGGTGCTGAGCCCAGTACTGTTTTTGTTGTTGTTGTTGTTTTTCATCAGCCAACTGGAAATCATGTTACAGAAAAGGGCAGACATTGAATACAGCTAGTGCCAGGGGTCATGGAAGTACTTATTTAAAAAAAATGAAGATGACGTAGCCTTACTATCGACAAAACCGACTGGCTTTCAAAACCAGTTAGACTGACTTAAAACATGCTGACAAGTGATGAAAATGGAGGTAAATAAAAGACATGTTATTCAGCAAGAATGGATTTATGGTTAAGCATGAAAAATAGTTTTATTATGACACCAGATCGGAAGTTTGTAATAAATATTGCTATCTAGGTGAATATTGCTAACTAGGTTTTAATTTTACCACGAAACTGAGAAATCCAAGAAATACAAGGAAATGACACGAAACCTTAAAAATATTTGATTCCAACGTGCAACCAGTTTAACTGTATTCGTCTGAAATTTGGACACTACAAAGACTTGGGAATATTGAACAAAAATACACTTAATGGCTTCTAAAGGATTTATAGGAGCTCCGATTAGAACACCCAGTAAAATGGTTTATGGTGATTTAGGAATATTTCCTCTTTTCATAAGTAACTATCTTAGTAGCATTAAGTATTGGTTTCGATTACTGGAAATGGGAAATGACAGACTACCAAAAACAGCTTATGAAATGCTGCTGTGTTTAGACAGAAATGGAAAAGACTGCAGGGCTTCTAGAATTACGGACATTTTGTGGGAACCCGGATTCAGCTTTGTATGGCTGCAACAAGGGGTTGGTGATAAAAACTCTTTTTTTTAAGTGCATTCAAACAAAGGCTGGTAAATATGTTAATACCGGAATGGTCTGGAGTTATTAGAGACAAA
>JABMCL010000813.1:1795000-1810000 GCA_018857735.1 Alviniconcha marisindica
TTGAATCGGTGATCAGAGAAAACACCGATAGACGTCATAAAAAGGCGCAGCTGTGCATACGCCATCAGTTATCACTCCTTTAATGATCGTGCTATCAAAAACTACTGTCAGAGAAACAGAGATGACGTCACCGAGGACAGTAGACAACGGCAGCCAATCAGCGAGCAGTGTCCGACAAAACTGCATCATCTTGGGCATGAACACGACCATCCCGTGGAACAACCCCAACAACCTCATCAGTCTTGAGGCGGAGTTCCTCTTTGACAGAATCAAGACCACCATCCTCATCCCCGTCCTCTTCGTCATCGGCTTCCCCGCCAACTGCATCAACATGGCCGTGTTTTTCAAGCAAGGCCTTAAGGAGAGAATCAACTTCTGTCTCTTCTCTCTCGCACTCCTCGACCTCATATCTTTAACAGGCGTCCTCGCTTTTCACGCAGACGAGCTGTTTTCATTCGCAGACGGAGAGAGCATCGGGACAGTTTATCGGTACGTGGTCAACAACAACCTCATCGGACTGTATGGGATTGCCTACGGCTCCACGTTCTTGTCAGTGATCATCTCAACTGAACGATGTATCTGTGTCTTGTTTCCCCTGAGAGCTCAAACATGTATTCCCACAAAAGCTATCGCCTTCATAATTATTTTCGGCGTGTTGGTTCTTCTGTCTGCACGATTCGCAGTCACTGCCATGTATCAGGTCACGTGTTTTTATGAGATGCGCACGCAACAACGTTCCTGGCAGTTGTATGTCAACAGTTACTACTTTCGGAATCAAGCCATTCTCAACGCTTTAAATGGCGTGTTTTACGGGTTTTGTCTGACAGTCGGTTTTCCAGTCATCGTATTGATAATGACCATCATCACGTCTGTCAGACTGACCCATATCGTTCGTTGGCGCAGCCAGACGTCGTCCAGTTTGTCCAGCAAAGAGATCGGAGTCACCAAAATGCTCATCGCTCTGTCCATCGAGTTCTTCGTGCTTTCTATTCCCATGATAGTCCTTCGAGTTGTTCCTGTGTTTGAGCCGAGACTGAGAGCTGGGGGAGAGTTTTCAAATTCCTTCAATCTTCTCGTAGGAGTTTCCGAAATTTGCTCTTATGTGAGTTCCTCGGTGAATTTCTTTGTGTACTATTTAACTGGCACAAAGTTCAAACAAACACTTCAAGGCCTGCTCCAGTGGAAACAAAAAGCCAGAGTCATTGCAAAGAGCGAATCTGGTTCCACTGCAACAATTACATAATAAAACAGCTATATATGGACCAGTCCGACAATTCGGCCATTTGAGTCAAATGAATATTATTGTTGTCACTGAGAATCGTTGATTTAATTTAAATTGTTATTTGCTTTTAGGGTTTAATTACTAATTTATTTTTCGTCGTCGTCGTTGGCTCAGACAGGAACACCGGTAGCCGGTACGTAAGCCGCTGTACACAGGAGGTTCTCCACAGGGCCGTACAGCTTCTCCCTCACCGCTGTGTCAGCAGGCCACGTGTCTGCTCTCAGATTCTGGAGGGTCTGACAGTCCTGCAGGAAGTGTTCCACCGTCAGAGGCGAATCGTCATCATAGAATCCTCCTTATAATCACTGCGTTGTTTCTGTTTGTCACAAGTGAGAATTAATGTAATTATTTGGATAGATGTAATTTGTACAGCTATTACAATGCTGTAGGTGTTGCTTTTCTTCTGCGGAAGCGTGTGAATGCAGCTTTAAAATATGACTACGTGAACGGTCACGGGCTTAGTGTCCACCCCGGGTGGACAGTGTTACTCGGAAGTCGCGCCGCTGGCGTGCAGAACGAGCGGATTCACCTGAGTTCAGAAGGTGACGTCACGAATCGGTAGACAGTACCAGGGGTCAATCCATTGCTCACTTTCGTAGCGACAGGTCGTATCTGGCCCGACCTATCCAGGCATCGAGTTGGGGTGTGGGACCGTCTCTCTCTGGTTTTTGAGTCAATTCCTTCAGAGGTTTAATGAAAGAGTAGAAGCGGGGTATGACGCTTTTATAAGCGTGCTTAGTGTATGCAGGATTGGCATATGGCGGCTTTGTGGCCGGTATTTATCTTGGTGTGAGTCTTGTCACACTGCGGCGTAGTGGCCAGTAACAAAAACCTGTTGAGGTGAGTGACTTAATTAATGTTGTTTGTGCGGAATAATTAGTCCGCGAGCGTCTCAGTTAACGTTCGTTTATGCAAAATAGTTGTTTATGTTCGTTGAGTAACGGAATTATGATTGTGACAGCTCAGACACTTTTATTTGGACGCTCCGCGTAAGCGTAATGCGGTGTTGTGCGCAGGCCGCGTTGACTGTTGTCCGCAGGCCGCGATGGCTCGGGACAGTTTCCCAGTATACCTTATTAGTAGAAGTAGCGGTCTTTAAGTCGTTTGTGCGTGGACTGATACGCTATACTTGTGTGCTCCACAGGTTTTTCTTCTTCTTCCTCTTCTGGTTTTCTTAATTGGTGCCTTCGTCACGGGAGTCCCTTTTCGGCCGAGTAGTGGAAGTGTTCTCCGGTCTTCGAGCGACGAGGCAGCCGTCGAGTGGCTGGTGTCTGGTGTCTGGTGTCTTCCAGAGGGACTCGTCACGCTGTTCTGAGTTGAATTTCTCCCCGAGCGTTAACCCGTTACGCTCCACTCTTGGCGATTAGCGGTTTAGTGGTAACGATGTTTGTTTTGTTTTTCGTTTGTGTGTGTGTTCGACGGGGAAAGATTGCATATATCTGGTGTTGACTAGTGTTCGGACATTCAAGATTACATATATCTGGTGTTGACCAGTGGACGGACATTCTAGGTTGCATATATCTGGTACTGACCAGTGGACGGACATTCTAGGTTGCATATATCTGGTGTTGACCAGTGAACGGATTTTCTAGGTTGCATATATCTGGTATTGACCAGTGGACGGACATTCTAGCTTGCATATATCGGATGTTGACTAGTGAACGGACTTTCTAGGTTGCATATATCTGATACTGACCAGTAGCGGAAGTAATTTTTGTATGGTGACAATGTGGTATGTTGTGGTTTAAGTGTTGTGGTGTTTCGTTGTATCAGTTAATAAATCTTGTCTATATTAAACTTCGAGCGTGTCAGAAGTATTTGCTGTGAGCGTGGTTGGACGTGAGGGTCGGTGTAGCTTGAACACCGTAGGTGTAAGCGGGTCATCCCCGCCTGCACGTGACACTGTTGGATGCTCGAGGGCAGTCTGTTTGGCTGCAGACGATGTTGGGAAAGACGATAGCGTCCATCAACATAACCGGACTAACGGTGTAACACTCATCACCACAACCGGACAGACGGTGTAACATTCATCACTACGACTGGACTGACGGTGTAACCTTCATCACTACGATCGGACTGACGGTGTAACATCCATCAGTACGACCGGACTAACCCCCCACCCCACCCCCCACCCCTCCACACACACACACACCGAAAAGAAAGAATCGTTTTTCTATTGGATCACATCCTTGGCCAATCAGTGAGAAAATGTTACAGTAGACATTATTCAGTGGCAACAAACCTAGGCGTAACTTTACCAGATGATCTCTAAAACATTTTATATCAACAAATTCAGAGCACCTTTCAGACACAAAAAAGTTTTGAAATGTCGATATTTTGCATACAAATCCTTTTGCTGTATAGATGCACTCCATTCCTGCCAGACTTTTATATGCGTGTGTTTGCTTAAATACCGAGATGAAAGCTATATCGAACCCAGCGCCTTGTTGCAGACAAACGTGCCCGAAACCAAGGCTAAACAGAATGTTCCTGAGACTAGTAGCCTAGCAGTTGTTTCCTCTTTCATCCATGTTCAACAGCATAGTGTATGCTTGCTTTGGAAGACGAGCCGAGTCCAATTTGAGGATTCTCAACCAGTGTTTGATACATCTGATCGCACTGTTAACATACAATGGGTTGCGACCCGTTTCTCCGTATACAACCTTGTTGGGTACTATGAACGGGACATTCAAATAACGCTTGCAATCAAATGCGAGAACTCTTTGTACATTATTCTGCCGATGCAGTCCCCAAATTCTTGCTGCGTACAGAATTACAGGTTTTACATCGGTGTCAAATATTTCATAAGCTTTTGTTTTATATTTCACTGAATTGACCAATGACACACACTAAACAAGCATGTTTTCCCTTCGCTGTCAAAACATCAACACCCTTCGTTACACTCATTTTTGTATGTGTGTGGTAAATGTGTACCCACAAATAAGTATATTCATTGACAACTTCAATATTCTTTCCATCGAGAGAGAGAGAGAGAGAGAGAGAGAGAGAGAGAGACAGAGAGACAGACAGACAGACAGACAGACAGACAGACAGACAGACAGACAGATAGACTGGCAGAGAGACGGACAGACGGACAGACATAGAGGTTTCCTTGAGTCACATATTATCCTCGTGAAAGGGTGTATCGATGGAACTGAACTTCATATACGTAGTGAAATTCAATATAAACGTCGCAGATGTTACCCACTTCACCGCGGAACAATCATAAATGAACGCATTTCACCGTGCCTATGTAAATAGAAGTGCATGATTATAGGCAGCTCTTCAAAAGCCCCTCTCTGGTGTTCACTAAAATCCCGAAGTCGTGTAAGTTCTGTGCTTCTTTCCCATCTGCCTCTTAGCCTGTTTCTGTGTCGATAATACGTGTGTCAGCTATACATGATCTGCGTCAAAAGCCGTCGTGATTATTAGGTGCAAACACCAAGCCATCCTCCTGAAATATTCCCTCATCTCAAGCTGCCGCACAGGTGTTGCTTGTGGACCAAGATTTTATTTTTATTTTTTAATCAAACAATCATTTCTTTTCGCTTCGTTTCTGCGTCACTTGTGTACCAAGTTTCATATCAAGCAATTATTTCCTTTCGCTTCGTTTCTACGTCACTGGCTGGCAATGTTGTATCGTTGGCTGCATCCGATGACTCACTTGTTACTGAGGTATTCATTTTTGGTAATTAAATGTTGGTATGAGCGCAGCTATTTGCATGTTTGTTTATAGTGATCACAGCAACTTGAATCCATTTGAATGAGCAGAACACTCTCTGTTTCAATGAGCACGACAATTTTAATCACCCAGTCAAGCGTCTTTAGGTACAGATGAGCAGAATCAACACACAAATAAGTTCATTAGCGCTGAAATGGAGGGTATATAATATGCCACTGCCGGGGAATCCTTTTTGAGGATTTACCTCTGGTGGAATTTATGTACCCAGCATTTATTCGCATATCAGATGAGAGTTACCGAGGGTGACGCAAGTCTTTGCTGTGTTTTTTTGTGACATCTTTAGAGCACTAATTAACCTCCTTGTCTGTTGATTTATCAAACGCATACTTTCGAAGAGTCAGTGCCTTTTATAGTCCTTGTTAAAAAAGAAAACACCAAAAACACAAAAACACAACACACAACAACAAAACTAAACAACAACAACAAATACCATTTGCTTAATTTATCGATATTAGATGAAGAAAAACAAACAAGGCAGCACATTAACGATTTATGACAATAAAGAGCACGATTAATGGTAAATACCAGTGCCATATGGCAGCAGGCTGTACACAACACCTACCTTTTATCATATCCGAGCTGCTCAACAAGAGCCACACACAACAAAAAGTTTATTTCTCCTCGAAATATTTTGGTGAATATTTTGGAGAAAAAAAGTCGGGAGAATGGACCATTAGCGGAACAATGACAAGACAGAAAGAGCAAGAGGACTAGGCAGAGAGAAACAAAATGAGCTCAGGAGATAGGAAATGAGAACCAAATGAAATCCCCGAGATTCCAGACATCAGACATCCCTGGCCTCCATTTGGGGTGACTCGGAAGAAAGAGGCGATAATCCGGAGCTATCAGTTGCCCCTTATGTCTGGAGTAAATCAGAACAGACATCACACTGTGAGTGGGCAGGAAGAGGAGCAGATCAGAACAGACATCACATGGTGATAGGGAAGGAAGAGGGGCAGATCAGAACAGACATCACATGGTGATAGGGAAGGAAGAGGGGCAGATCAGAACACACATCACATTATTTTCCTTCTTCCGTCGGTCTAGTTTAGATATAACCGAAACTTACAGTCAACCTGAACGCAGGAACCAGACTTAAATTACTTTTCGCTCAGCCAGACAACACGGTATCGCACGTGGACCGCCCCTGCGTCCTTAGCCCTCCATGTGGACCGCCCCTACATCATTAGCCCTATATGCGGACCGCCCCTACATCATTAGCCATCCATGTGGACCGCCCCTACGTCCTCAGCCCTCCATGTGGACCACTCTGCGTCCTTAGCCTTCCATGTGGACCGCCCCTACAACATTAGCCATATATGTGGACTTCTCCTACGTCCTTATCCCTCCATGTGGACCACCCCTACGTCCTTAGCCTTCCGTGTGGACCACCCCTACGTCCTTAGCCTTCAATGTGGACCGCCTCTGCGTCTTTAGCCCTCCATGTGAACCGCCTCTGTGTCTTTAGCCCTCCATGTGGATTTCCGTTAGTCCTTAGCCCTCCATGTTGACCGCCCCTACGTCATTAGCCCTCCATGTGGACCCCTCTACGTCCTTAGCCTTCCATGTGGACCACCTCTACGTCCTTAGCCCTCCATGTGAGACCACTTCTACGTCCTTAGCCCTCCATGTGAGACCACCTCTACGTCCTCAGCCCTCCATGTGAGACCACCTCTACGTCCTTAGCCCTCCATGTGAGACCACCTCTACGTCCTTAGCCCTCCATGTGAGACCACCTCTACGTCCTTAGCCCTCCACGTGGACCTCCCTTAGTTCTTAGCCCTGCATGTGGACCACCCCTACGTCCTTAGCCCTCCATGTGAACCACCTCTACGTCCTTAGCCCTACATTTGGACCACCCCTACGTTCACTAATATACACCAACCATCTGTGTGAACGCCTCCACGTCCTCAGATCAATCATCTACGCGGGACACCCCTACGTCCCTAAGTCTGCTCTCTATGCAGGGCTCGAGCTCACGGTATTGTCCCGAAGGTTACTGGTTATAATCGGCAGAAACCGGAAGAAACAAGCCAGCAATGGCTGCTTACTTTGTTTTTTTGTTTTGTTTTCCATTCCGCAAATAAACGCGTCTGCCTGGTATGAGAGAGAGAGAGAGAGAGAGAGAGAGAGAGAGAAGCAGAAGCAGAAGACGAAGAAGGAAAGCCCTTCGACTTTGCGTATGCCTAGTGCTTCACGACCTCAGAATACATATGCGTCATTTAAAATTGTGAAAAATGTACATGTGGCGTATAAAAGTGAAAATACATACCTTCAGTTCCGTTCCGTTCCGTTGAAGATGATATATATGTACTCGGAAAAGCCCATATGCGCTCCACCCCGTCACTCAGAAGTTTCCCAAACGTCGCCTTTGAAACAGTTCCAATGTTCGTCTGATTCACGATGGCACTCTTTCGTCTTTTCAATGAAGATCTCTAGCTCTTCCTCTTTCCATGCCTCTCTCCTCAAAGCGATCGATGGTGCGATGTCCCGAATGTAGTGTCTCAAGTTCCTCAACACTTCAGATTCTCCGAGAAGCAAGCAAATTGTGAGGGTTGCTTTGCCCACCAGACTATCAGCTCGGTCATTTTCCTTAACTCCGGTGTGTCAAAGGCAGTACACCCACAGGAGTTTTCGAAGGTGGGTGTCGACCATTGACACAGTCCATACTTGGCTTCCCATTCTACTTTTCACGTTTTGTAGCAATCTAATCTGTGACGATGATGGCATGTGTAGTCTGACTGCCGCCTCTTGAGGCAACCCAGCGGACGGCATGGATGACTGCTTCCACCTCCATTGTCTAACTGGATGTTCAGACCGTATAGGCTGCACTGTCTTCATGGATGGAAGTCGCACCCTGCTTGACAGTGAAGCCCCATCCTGACTGGTCTTTGGTGACTGAGTCATTAGTGTACGCTATGAGGTCTTGCGGTTTGCTGTTTTATTGAATGAGAAGTTTGATCTGTGACTCTGCTTTTTCTGCTGGCCATTCTCCACAGTGTTTTCCCGCGTTTTCTGGCAGGAGTGTCCCTTAGAGGCGCCGGAAGCTCTGTCAGCTGGCATACTTGCAGTATTGAGTCCTCTGCTTGACCCATCCAAGACTTACCCCGTCCCAGTCTGCATCCCTTTGTGTTTTTCACGGTTTCATACAGGGTTTTGTTTTTTTGTTTTTTGACGGCACTGAAGTATGTTTTGACCTGCTCCACTTTCTTTCGTATCTAACATTTAGAACTGTGGAAAATGTGCATACAATGCTTTAACGCGATCCCTGCTGCAGCCAACGTGTAGCCCTACGTTTTGTTCTCTGACTCTAACGAACGTTGCGGTGTGTGGTTGACATTGTGACTCTGTGTATGTGTGTGTGTGTGTGTGTGTGTGTGTGTGTGTGTGTGTGTGTGTGTGTGTGTGTGTGTGTGTGTGTGTGTGTGTGTGTGTTTTAAACGTTGTATTAATACATATGTTTACTAATGCATTTTTATGCGATTGAGTCTTGAGCGAGTATTTACGCGTTGCGTGCTTCTTTTTAACTACATTGTAAAGCATTTTAGCTCTCAACGTGTTCTGTAAATTCCCCAGTATCATCAGTAATAGTAGTAGTAGGCGGAAGAGGAGGAGGAGGAGCAGGAGGAGGAGTAAAGGTTGGCATTTAAAAAATAAAAATAAAATCATTTTTATCATTAACAGTGTACTGTCGTACTCAGGATGCAAGCTGTGTTTTGATGATCAATAATTTGTCAGTCTGACAGCTGCATATTTCCAAACAGTGAGAGTCAGAGTAGGCTGCGTCAGAATAGACGGCTGAAGAAAGAAAGCAGTGGTTATAAAAGGCCCACCTTCAGCCTGTCACGTCATCACGCCAGATGTGGACACGTCTCGAGTTGAACACCAAAGTGAACTCAAACATTTGCCCGCACCGTACGTCGTCTTGTGAGTAATCTTTTGTTTCTTGTTCAGGGACATGACTGACTGAAAAACATACTGTCAGAAAACACAGAAGTGAAGAAACGCAGTTGTGATAGCATTGTTAGTAATGAGTATTTCCCTAGCGTGAAGTATCGGTGTTCTGTGCAAGCTGACCTGCACTTTCAAATTTTGTTGTGTTTGTGTGTCTTTCGAGCGCTTGTTAACTCCCTTGGCTGTTGACGCCGCTAGTATCATCTGTACAGTGTTCATGATTTCAGTGTGCAGACAGAGCCACGAAGACTACCACTACAGTGTTCATGATTTCAGTGTGCAGACAGAGCCACGAAGACTACCACTACAGTGTTTATGATTTCAGTGGCAGACAGAGCCATGAAGACTACCACTACAGTGTTCATGATTTCAGTGTGCAGACAGAGCCACGAAGACTACCACTACAGTGTTTATGATTTCAGTGTGCAGACAGAGCCACGAAGATTACCATTACAGTGTTTATGATTTCAGTGTGCAGACAGAGCCACGAAGATTACCACTACAGTGTTTATGATTTCAGTGTACAGACAGAGCCATGAAGACTACCACTACAGTGTTTATGATTTCAGTGTGCAGACAGGGCCATGAGGACTACCACTACAGTGTTCATGATTTCAGTATGCAGACAGAGCCATAAAGACTACCACTACAGTGTCTATGATTTCAGTGTGCAGACAGAGCCATGAAGATTACCACTACAGTGTTTATGATTTCAATGTGCAGACAGAGCCATGAGGACTGCCGCCAGCACCGTCCTTGTTGGCTTCCTGCTCTGTCTGTGTCTCCACCAGAGCCTTGGGCAAGGTTTGTGGAAGTCCTCAAATACCGTTCAGCAAGACACACAGCAGCCACAACTATAGCAGCAGCCACAAATGTTCCTGAATGTTTCATATATAGTATGGTTCGTAATTACTGATTTTCTCCGGCACGGAACAGGAAAAAAAAGAAGACTTCCTACAGTAGGAACACAATTCCCAGAGACGCTTGTGCCTAGCGGTGCAATAGAGCCTACATGGAGAGAAAGCAGCTGACCAGTTGTGGAGACTCCGAGGCCATGCTGCGTGTCACTGTGGGCCTGACTGCAACAGCGGGACTTTGTCATGTTTGGGTGCTTCTTAAAGATACCGTTCAGACTGTCTGATAGCGGATAATTATAGAACTTCATTATTAATTTGGTTTAAAATGTGTGTGTATGTGTTTGTGTGTGTGTGTGTGTGTGTGTGTGTGTGTGTGTGTGTGTGTGTGTGTGTTGTGTGTGTGTGTGTGTGTGTGTTGTGTGTGTTGTGTGTGTGTGTGTGTGTGTGTGTGGTGTGTGTGTGTGGTGTGTGTGTGTTGTTGTTGTGTGTGTGTGTGTGTGTGTGTGTGTGTGGGTGTGTGTGTGTGTGGTGCGTGTGTGTGTGTGTGGTTGTGTGTGTGTGTGTGTGTGTGTGTGTGTGTGTGTGTGCGTGTGTGTGTGTGTGTGTGTGGTGTGTGTGTGTGTGTGTGTGTTGTGTGTGGTGTGTGTGTGTGTGTGTGTGTGTGTGTGTTTGTGTGTGTGTGTGTGTGATTATGTCATGTTCCTGTCTAGGTATACTGCCAGCGGGACACGATTGTATGGGATTAAAGAATGACATGTGCCAGCCGGGTACTGTCTGCGAACACAACCGACAATGCCGTGAGTTCACCACACCTCCACTATGGCTGATGAAACCTGCCAGATGTACTTACTACTAGACAAAAAACAGAAAAGCAATTGTTTTTTTCTTTTTTTCTTTTTCTTTTTCTTTTCTTTTTCTTTGTTTTTTTGCTAAACAAAGCTCAACCTTTTATTTTTCCAAAGTTATCTATTCTTATGGTGGTTTCCCGTAAATATGCAACACAAAGACGGTTTTACTTTCATCCTTATTCATAAGAGCTTATTCATTAATCTGCTTATCGCTTAGGCTTGTGCCTTTCTCAGGTAAACAACAGTAATAGTCATAGTGACACCAGCAGCAGTAACAGCGATAGTGCAGCAGTTGTAGTGATATGTTGCAATACCAGCAGCAGGAATAAATATATTTGGCATAGAAGTAGTGTTACCGACACAACGCTGAGTATCTACACAATGTTCACTGTCCACACACTGACAAAAAGCTTACTGTCCATATTGACACGCTGCTCATTGTCCACACACTGACACAAAGCATACTGTCCATATTGACAAGCTGCTCACTGTCCACACACTGACAAAATGCCCACTGTTCACACACTGACACAATGATCACTATCTACACACTGACACAATGCTCACTATTTACGCAATGACGCAATGTTTCCTGTCCACACAGTGACACAAACCTCGCTGTCCACATTGGCACAATGCTCACTGTCCACACATTGACACAATGCTCACATGCCACACACTGACACAGTGCTCGCTGTCCACACTGACACAATGCTCACTGTTCACACACTGACACAGTGCTCACTGTGTACACTGACACAATGCTCACTGTGTACACTGACACAATGCTCACTGTCCACACTGACACAATGCTCACTGTGTACACTGACACAATGCTCACTGTCTAAACTGACACAATGCCCACTGTGTACACAATGACACAATGCTCACATGCCACACACTGACACAATGCTCACTGTCCATATTGACACAGTGTTCACTGTCCACACTGACACAATGCTCACTGTCGACACTGACACAATGCCCACTGTTAAGACACTGACACAATGCTCACTGTCCACATTGACACAATGCCCACTATCCACTTTGACACAGTGCTCACTGTCCACATTGACACAGTGCTCACTGTCTACACTGACACAATGCTCACTGTCCACACTGACAAAATGCTCACTGTCTAAACTGACACAATGTTCACTGTCCACACACAGACACAATGCTCACTGTCCACACTGACACAATGCTCACTGTCCACACTGACACAATCTTCACATTCACACTGACACAATGTTCACTGCCATTCCCTGGGTCCGGTTGAAGCGGGACTATGGTGACGGTCATCGTGTGGACACTGAGGCCTGTTAGTGACGGTCATCGTGTGGACACTGAGGCCTGTTAGTGACGGTCGTCGTGTGGACACTGAGGCCTGTTAGTGACGGTCATCGTGTGGACACTGAGGCCTGCTAGTGTTAGTGACGGTCATAGTGTGGACACTGAGGCCTGTTTGTGTTAGTGACGGTCATCGTGTGGACACAGGCCTGTTTGTGTTAGTGACGGTCATCGTGTGGACACTGAGGCCTGTTTGTGTTAGTGACGGTCATAGTGTGGACACTGAGGCCTGTTTGTGACGGTCATCGTGTAGACACTGAGGCCTGTTAGTGTTAGTGACGGTCAATGTGTGGACACTGAGGCCTGTTAGTGTTACTGACTGTCATCGTGTGGACACTGAGGCCTGTTAGTGACGGTCATCGTGTGGACACTGAGGCCTGTTAGTGACGGTCATCGTGTGGACACTGAGGCCTGTTAGTGACGGTCATCGTGTGGACACTGAGGCCTGTTAGTGACGGTTATCGTGTGGACACTGAGGCCTGTTAGTGACGGTTATCGTGTGGACACTGAGGCCTGTTTGTGTTAGTGGCGGTCATCGTGTGGACAGTGAGGACTGTTAGTGACGGTCATCGTGTGTACAATGAAGCCTGTTAGTGACGGTCATCGTGTGGACACTGAGGACTGTTAGTGACGGTCATCGTGTGGACACTGAGGCATGTTAGTGACGGTCATCGTGTGGATAGTGGCCTGATAGCAGGCTCCCAGACTTAAAATCAGTATTTCTTTTATGATTAGCGTGTATGTGTCAGTCGTATTATATATGTGTATATGTATATCTATCTATCTATATATATATATAGATATAGATAGATATATAGATTTAGATATCATTTGGCACTATAACACGTTTTTGTATTATATGGGTGTGAAGGCGACGATGACTGGACGAATCAAAACCAAGAAACAGCCCTAAGAATTTTATATTGCCAGAATGAAATATTTTGTTTGATCCATTTGTGTTCGCAGAAATGAGACGCCATACAATGGCCCTGTTTGTTCCAGAACCAGACACTGGAGTGCTTACGTGCCACCGTTACCGAACTTGTCAACGGGGCTATCAGTGTGTCGGCGGCATCTGCAGTAAGTATGGTGTAGTCTGCATCGTATACACGTGTCTGGGAGGCACATGTAGCACGTACCGGGTATATCATGGCCGAATATGAGTGTCGGGGACATATCCGGTATGTAACGTGTATTTTGGGATATCTAAGTCACTGGGGCACCTGTTGTATCTGGTACATTGGGACACACACACACACACACACACACACACACACACACACACACACACACACACACACACCACACACACACACACACACACACACACACACACAACACACACACACACACACACACACACACACACACACACACACACACACACACATACACACTGTCGCACGCATGCATGCACGCACGCACACGCACGCACACACACACACACACACACACTCACACTCACACACACACACACACACGCGCGCGCGCTCAAACAAACGAACAAACAAGAAAAATAATTGTGCAATCTGATCAGTTTGCTATTAAACCTTTGTTTCAGGAATTCACAATTACTGCGGTGAACACACCAGGTGGAAGTGTTACAACATGACCTATGTGTGCGATCCGCTCATCACCGCCTGCCGTAAGTACATCCTCAACCCACGCGGTTACAAAGCTTGTGTGTGTGTGTGTGTGTGTGTGTGTGTGTGTGTGTGTGTGTGTGTGTGTGTGTGTGTGTGTGTTGTGTGTGTGTGTGTGTGTGTGTGTGTGTGTGTGTGTGTGTGTGTGTGTGTGTGTGAGATGTGTGGTAGGTGTGGAGAGTGAGGGAGAGGAGAGAGAGGAGAGAGAGAGAGAGAGAGAGAGGAGAGGAGGGAGTGTGCGTGCGTGCGTGCGTGCGTGCGTGCGTGCGTGCGTGCGTGCGTGCGTGCGTGTGCGTGCGTGCGTGCGTGCTGTGCTGCGTGTGTGAGTGGTGGTGTGTGGTGTGTGTGTGTGTGTGTGTGTGTGTGTGTGTGTGTGTGTGTGTGTGTGTGTGTGTGTCTGTATTTGTGTGTGTGTGTGGTGAGTGTGTGTGTATGTGTGTGTGTGTGTGTGTGTGTGTGTGTGTGTGTGTGTGTGTGTGTGTGTGTGTGTGTGTGTGTGTGTGTGTGTGTGTGTGTGTGTGTGTGTGTGTGTGTGTGTGTGTGTGTGTGTGTGTGTGTGTGTGTTTGTGTGTGTGTGGTGTGTGTGTGTGTGTGTGTGTGTGTGTGTGTGTGTGTTTTGGTGTGTGTGTGTCTATGTGTTTGTGTGTGTGTGAATGAATGAATGTGGTGTGTGTGTGTGTGTATGTGTGTGTGTGTGTGTGTGTGTGTGTGTGTGTGTGTGTGTGTGTGTGTGTGTGTGGAGTGGAGCGTGGAAAAGAAACCAATGAAAAGCTCGTTTGCTTGTTTCAGGAAGGAAACTGGGTGTCAGGAAGTTCCGTTTCTGTACCGACAGATACGGAACGTTTGGACCTTTTTCCTGTGTGTCTGGCGCCTCCTGCATCAACGAACGGTACTGCCAGTGTAACAAGGGCGTCTCCAAGCCCAACGGAACCATGTGTGGTAAGTAGCGCGAGGTCACTTTGTATAAGATCCCTTGTCGATTCAGCGTACTGCAAACAACCCCAGTGTTGCGGCACGTTTTGTCACTACGGCACGTTTTGTCACTAAGGTGACAAAACGTGTCAAATTTGATGCACAACCTGCACGTTTTGTCACTCCGGCACGTTTTGTCACTACGTGGTGACAAAACGTGCCGAAAGGTCCACTCGCTGCACGTTTTGTCACTCCTTCGCCAGCAACACTATAACCTGTCTTTTCCTTTCCTCGTTGTGTGTGTGTGTGTGTGTGTGTGTGTGTGTGTGTGTGTGTCCGCGCGCTCACGTGTGTGTGTGTGTGTGTGTTGTGTTTGTGTGTGTCCCCGCGCACGTATGTTTGTGCGCACGAG
>JABMCL010000813.1:1817500-1822500 GCA_018857735.1 Alviniconcha marisindica
TGGTAAGAACAGAGCCACTCACCGGACCGAGGGGTAAAAACCTGTGGTATGGTAAGAACAGAGCTACTCACCGGACCCAAAGGAGACTACTGTGGTAAGACCAGAGTCAAAGAACCCAGGGGCATTATTGTGGTAAGAACAGAGCTATTCAACCGGACCTAGGAGAGACTACTGTGGTAAGACCAGAGTCAAAGAACCCAGGGGGCATTATTGTGGTAAGAACAGAGCTATTCAACCGGACCTAGGGGAGACTACTGTGGTAAGAGCAGAGTCAAAGAACCCAGGGGGCATTATTGTGGTAAGAACAGAGCTACCCACCGGACCCAGGGGAGACTACTGTGGTAAGAGCAGAGACTCACCGGACCCGGGCGGTGGGAGAGGGGGGGTTACTGTGGTAAGAACAGACATTCAAAGGACAAAGGGGACCCAGCAGTTACTCTTCCCGATTCAGGAGGCCTTTCTGCACACAGGCAACGTGTTATAATTATGGCTCTTGCAGCAATGCGCATGTACTAGTGATCGCTGTGAAAGACATCGATCGTGAAGAAACTCCACAGCTTTTCCTTGCGTTTGCTACCATTCTTCAGCTGAAACCCTGAGGTTCACAGAATATCGGGTGAACAGGTAGCGTGTGCAGCCGTTTCCCTATACCTGCACATATTGTCGCATATACAGTGCAGTTTTACCCGCCACAACAGCCGCTGCACTCCGACTTCGGAGGTTTCAGTACAGGGGTTTGTCCGGTCAAGGAGATTACTGACCTGTCGCTGAAAGCAATGTTCTAAGTGGATCTCTTAACGAACGTTCTCCTTTGGCCTCAAAGTTCTGGCCAGCAAAAGCACGATGCCAATAACGGCAATGTATCAGTAGCATCTGATCGGGACCAGTCCAGGTCTTTTGAAAGTAACTAACTGGGTCACCTGTGTCACCTGGGGTCGTCTGCTCGCATGGTGACTTTAACGGATTAACAAAGTCAGAGGGAACAAGGGTAGAATTGTATTTCCCTAGTTTGAGAGCAAGTCGGTCGAGCATTTCCTCGTCTTGACACCATTCCTTATCCCTGTTTACTCGTGTGCCACTGGTTTTCCGTTGCCGGCCCTGTGTTGATGGTGACCCCTGTTTTACAGCCATGCCGAAGGGTGTAGAGGGCGCGCCATGCAACAATTCCAAAGACTGTACCGACAAACGCGCCAAGTGCGACAAGGCGTCTGGCTTGTGTAAGTGTCGCCCTGGCTACACAGTCAACCTGCACACTGGTGCTTGTGGTGAGTAGCAATTTTGCTTGGCTGTGTATGTATGTGTACGCATATGTCTATATATCTGTATCTATATCTCTCTCTCTCTCTCTCTCTCTCTCTCTCTCTCTCTCTCTCTCTCTCTCTCTCTCTCTCTCTCTCTCTCTCTCTCTCTCTCTTCCCCATTTCAGATTTGGCTGAAGATGTCACTGAATGTATGTTTTGGGTTCTGTGAGTCTCTTGTTCCCCCATCGAAAGAGGTTGTTGGCCTATTCAATTAAATGTCAGTGTCAGTGTCAGTGTCAGTGCCAGTCTCTCTCTCTCTCTCTCTCTCTCTCTCTCTCTCTCTCTCTCTCTCTCTCTCTCTCTCTCTCTCTCTCTCTCTCTCTCTCTCTCCCACCCCACCCCACGGGACTGCTTTTCATCAGTGACGCAGTTCATAAAACTAATTTTTGCACTCTCAAAACTGAACTCATTTTAATCTCAGCTGCAATAAATAGGTTACCGCAATCAGCATTATGTATTGCACTTTGAAGTCGAAAAATGTCTAAGAGTAGCACCAGCATACTGTTCACTCATCGCATGATGTGCGATTCAAACACCACGCAGACACGTACGGCAGACACNCAGTAATTAAAAAAAACGCTACTCATCGCTTGATGTACCATTCAAACACCACGCAGACACATATACTACTCATCGCTTGATGTACCATTCAAACACCACACAGACACACATGCCAGTCACTGTGCTCGATGATAATCGTAAGGGTCTTGCGATTTTCTGGCTTGAGCTGAGATACGGCAGCCAAAGTCGATTTTGTTTATCACTGGCCGGACGTGAAACAACTTTTGTGTGTTTTTCAACTGTCTTCGATCGCTCTCCTGCTGAACATGCCTGTGAAACGCAAGCTGGATTTCCGGTAGGCTACCCCGATCTATTTCTAGACGCGCCTTGTGTGGCTATTCCCTCTCCAAACTCTTTCTCGTGACCGAAATATATCACGCACAGAGTGAATACAGGCCTTTGGTCGGCCACACAAGCAACTCAACCCTGACATAATCACTATCGAAGACATCATTCCGTGCGCTCTAAGGTAATGCTAGGAGTACTTAAGTTTGATTTTGTAACACGTGAATCAGAAACTTGGTGTTTCAGTTTTGTTCACCAGCTGAATTATTGGAAAGTGGCTTGGTCGCTTTGAATAACGCTTTGTGAGATTATTGTAAAGTGAGTTTGTTCATTGGTTTGTTGTGCCAAGCCCACCTGAGGTTGTTTGGTAAAAAATGTGCATCCATCCACTACAACAGACATTCACTCACCTATCTATATGTCTTTTCTTAACCCATATATGCTACACAATTTTATATTTCAATAAAAGTACTAAAATTGTTTGAACTTTGTGGGTTAAATACAGTGATCCCATATTTGGGATCATGGTAGCGATAAGGTAGGTTTTTCTTACACTTTGTTGACTAAAATCAATGCAAATATTCCCCATGTGTATCGATTTCATTAGTTTAACTCACTTGCTTACGCATAAATTTGTTATATAAACAAACAAACCAACCATTCAATCAGATCATTTCTTGATTTCACAATTTGTCTTACTACCGAAATATACCAAACAATCCGCCAAGAGCAGTGGTATGAAACTAAGTCATTAAATGTGGTCATTTACAGATGTACCAAAACAGATCTTACAAACGAAACGTACCAAAATAGAATTATAGGTCATGAAATATTCCGTCAGTCAGGCAGCTTATTGGGTAAGGGCACCAGAATTATAACAAAACACAGCAGACATACACTAGCTGAAAGTATTACATTACAAGAGACGTACACGTGACACTGAACGTATTACATCTCAGCAGGCATAGACCTCACGCTAGGCCCAGACACAAAACAACAACAAAACAGCTCAACCAAAAGCAGATAATTGACCTACATCTCATTTCCAACGTTTAACTGTTCTTTAAGTGTTGTTTTGTAGCTTGAAAAAAGGAGTTCCCCCGAAAATTCGCATGTTGTCTTTTGTCATAACAAATAGCGTTCTTTATAACCTTTTGAGTGTGGATTTAGTTTCCTGCTCTTTTGTGTCATATGTTCTGTTGTTTCAGTATAATGTTCCATTCTGATGTTCTGTTGCACGAGTATCAGTCCAAGTTTTGTTGTGTCAGTATTATGTTTTTTCACTATAAGTGTTCTGAGGTTTCAGACCTGGCAGGCCCGAAGTGTTTAATCGAAGGACAATTTATCCAGCCGTTCTTCCCGGCTCCTGTCGAGCGCACTACTTCTTATTATGATCGCAATACCATCTTGTCCAGATCTACTCGCGTGCGTGTTGGTCTTCCCTGCAGGTACAGTCCCAGTCCGTCGACCTGCATTTCTGTGATCATAACATGTCACAGTCAGACCATCACTGACTCACCCTTTTAACTGACACAGTCAGACCAACGCCACACTGACTATACTGACTCACCCTTTCAATTGACACAGTCAGACCAACGCCACACTGACTATACTGACTCACCCTTTCAACTGACATAGTCAGTCCAACGCCACACTGACTACACTGACACCTTTCAACTGTCACAGTCAGACCAACGACACACTGACTAAACGGATTTACCATTTCAATTGACACAGTCAGACCATCGCCACATTAGCTACAGTGACTCATCCTTAGTGACAATCAGTACACACTAAAAGACTATTGCTATTTAATGGCAGTGCCTAAGTTCCGGTCTTAGTAATGAACGTCTCCCTTCGTTCAGGGCCGCTTGGGTGTGTCCGCTGAGAGTAGTCTCCCGTGATGACGGAGTCTACCACTTACTCAGTGGAGTTCTTTCGTCAGCATTCAACTGGTATCCTCTCACCGTAATGCGTCGTGGTTACTTGAGCTAGTAAGGTAGCGAAACACGTGTCTGAACTAGGCAGGTCACCAACACAGTAATGGTCATCACGGGGATCATGATGATGATGATGAAGTGATGCTTAATGTCCTCAGATGTCAGTTGGCATATTAGGGACAAGTTGTGACCAATGCCGAAGCATGGTTCAGTATTGCTTTACGTCCACGGAAACCAGAAGGCTCGTTAGGACGGACAGCCCAGGACGGCCACCTCCACTCTCACACAGCTCCTGAACTATGATCACGAGGATCATACGTTTTCTTCTCTTTTTAACACCTTCACTGCCCTAGCCTTTAAAATTTCTGGGCTGAAAAATGCACACATATACTCCTCAAAACAGTGTATTTGATGGTCCTATAACAAATCTGCTTTCAATACTGTGCACTTTGATAGAATTCCTTTCACATGCGCATTCGACGGGGGAAAAAAACCTTAATCATTTCAAATTTGGCACTTTTATTGGTCGTTTTCCGAGTGACAAAGCCGCAAGCATGGTAATGAAAGGGTTAATTTGGGGTAGCTAAAATCTGGTTTCGCTTCGGGAGGGACAGATGCACCCAATAAGCTCTTTATGAAAGAGGTAGGACTTTCTTTCGTTATATTTTTCCCTTACGGCCTTGAAATATAATACCTCAGCAATCAATTAATATCTTGCTTTTGTACGCTTTGACCTATAATTATATACATTACATCTCTGTCTCTGTCTCTCTCTGTCTCTGTCTCTGTCTGTGTGTCTCTGTCTCTGTCTCTGTCTGTCTGTCTGTCTGTCTGTCTGTCTGTCTGTCTGTCTGTCTGTCTGTCTCTCTCTCTCTCTCTCTCTCTCTCTCTCTCTCTCTCTCTCTCTCTCTCT
>JABMCL010000813.1:1832500-1837500 GCA_018857735.1 Alviniconcha marisindica
CTTCTTCCCCTCCATCTGGCCGCACAGGACTCGGAGACAGCTGGAGTACAGCTGCACACAAGTCATAAAACAAAAATAAGTAATATAAACATACGTGCACTCGGCATATCTCTTTATTCATTGATGCAAATTTTAAAATACCAGATTTTAGCAACGACAAGCCTATATAGTCTTCGGATATGTGTCTACCTTTCGTTTTCCAGTATGTTCATTCATTTCATGTTTATATGACTTATAGCGTTGAATGTACCAATCCTGCATGCCCTCGAGTGCCCCAGGAATATGTATCTTTGTAACAAAGACGTATTAAAAATATGTGGATAATAAATAAATATATATTTTAGCAAAGACACTTTCCAAGAGACGCCTGTAGTGTCAGGAACGTCGTCAGCAAGGCCTGTAGTGTAATCATATCTTATTAGGAACGGCGTCTGCAACACCTTCAGTGTAATCATGCCTTCGTCATGAACGTCGCCAGCAACACCTGTAGTGCAATAATGCCGTCGTCATGAACGTCGTCTCCAACACCTGTAGTGTAATCATGCCGTCGTCAAGAACGTCGTCTGCAACACATGTAGTGTCAATGTCCACACCTTCATGGAACTAACGTTGCAAGAGGCATCTGTTATGTAAGATCTTGGTTTGTAGCTGCTGGAGGTTAGCGATATTATCACTAACATTATATTCAGTCTAAGATCTATAGGCTCTTACCTCCAAGAGGTCGATGTCATAGCAGTAAAGCTTCAGACTTAAATAGTCCCAGCCGGGTATATCTTCTTTTTCGAACAGCATGCTGCAGTTGTACATCTTCTCCGCCAGGGCGGGGCAGTCTCCCGTCACGGTGTCCGCCGCCTCTTGACACATGGGTTCACTGTGGGAGGGTACAGAGTGAATGAATAATTACACACACACACACACACACACACACACACACACACACACACACACACATAGGTTCTCTCTCTCTCTCTCTCTCTCTCTCTCTCTCTCTCTCTCTCTCTCTCTCTCACCACACACACACACACACACACACACACACACACACATACAGGCTCTCTCTCTCTCTCTCTCTCTCTCTCTCTCTCTCTCTCTCTCTCTCTCTCTCTCTCTCTCTCTCTCTCACACACACACACACACACACACACACACACACACACACACACACACACACACACACACACACACACACACTCTCTCTCAGTCTGTCTGTCTGTCTGTCTGTCTGTCTCGCTCTCTCTCTCTCTCTCTCTCTCTCTCTCTCTCTCTCTCTCTCTCTCTCTCATCCCACACACACACACACACACACACACACACACACACACACACACACACACACACACACACACAGAGTCTGCCCCTCGTATTCCAGCCATGGCGATAACCGACGTTTTCAACGCATTCATACACTTAAAACAAGCTGGAACTCGTAGTATATTCTGGCAGTGTTCTTTGGAACTCACCTTCTGACTCTCTTCGATTACTATGCAACACTGAAACATTATCAGGTTACGTATCATGCATTATGCGCTAACTGGTTGCCCTTGCATGTTTAACTTGGAGATTGTAACCTGCTGGCACCGCTCTAACTTGTTAATTGTGTTTCCTATTCTTCACGAATTTACCCATCAAATACTTGCAACTGTTGATTTCAAACACCCGTATATCCACCCCATTCACCCCTGTCTCATATCATGCTTGATGTCGAAACTTCATTTATTCCATGTGTGTACCTGTGTGTCGTCGCTTAGAGAATATGTACATATATAATTAGACCTAGAATAGTCCCCTGCTTGGGCGAGGGTTGGATGTAAAAACGCATACATGCTTATCTATTACCCTCGTAAATAAAGAACTCTCTCTCTCTCTCTCTCTCTCTCTCTCTCTCTCTCTCTCTCTCTCTCTCTCTCTTTCTCAATTCTCGGGAGAACAGCAAAGCTGCTGCTGCCCGATTCATCCATAACAACTGTGGCTAAGATACAGCGCTTGGGTTTACTCCCTTTTAGAGAGAAACTTATTTTCAATAAGGCTGTACTAGTATTCAAAGTATGCAGGAATCTTGCGCATCAGTGTCTGACATCCCATCTTGTATGTTCAAATAATCGTTCCTCATCACGAACTATAATTTTGCCCAAACCTAGAATAGACTTTTTTCAAAACTAGCTTCTCCTTCTCGAGTGCATCCGTTTGGAACTGTGTTTTAGCTCATGCGCCTGCAGTTCACGTACCTGCTTCAGAACACAACTTCACAAACTTTGTTCACCTGTGTGGCACGTGCTGTCGTCGAAGAACGGCATGGTCCGACATCCGTCGCCTTGAGAAGGCCAACTGTGAAAGGAAGGCGTAGGCAACGGGGTCCTCGTTCTTCATTTCCAGCTGCAGTTCTCTGTTGAAATTCTCCACGTCCTTCACCGAGTCCTTGGGGCTCCCTGTGTAACACAGGCTGGATTCAATTAGCTGTCACTTATCGTACTTTTGTGTTTGTGTGTGTGTGTGTGTGGGGGGGGGGATTATTCCGCTAAAAATCATGTTTATCATTTACCGCGTAAGGCGCCAAGGCGTGGCCAAACTCTATCAGCACACTTACCACACAAGACGTCAGGCCGAACTCTATCAGCACACTTACCACACAAGACGTCAGGCCAAACTCTATCAGCACACTTACCACACAAGACGTCAGGCCGAACTCTATCAGCACACTTACCACACAAGACGTCAGGCCGAACTCTATCAGCACACATACCACACAAAACGTCAGGCCAAACTCTATCAGCACACTTACCACACAAGACGTCAGGCCGAACTCTATCAGCACACTTACCACACAAGACGTCAGGCCAAACTGTATCAGCACACTTACCACACAAGACGTCAGGCCGAACTCTATCAGCACACATACCACACAAGACGTCAGGCCGAATTCTATCAGCACGCTTACCACACAAGACGTCAGGCCGAACTCTATCAGCACGCTTAACACACAAGACGTCAGGCTAAACTCTATCAGCACACTTACCACACAAGACGTCAGGCCGAACTCTATCAGCCCACTACCACACAAGACGTAGGCCAAACTCTATCAGCACACTTACCACACAAGACGTCAGGCTAAACTCTATCAGCACACTTACTACACAAGACGTCAGGCCGAACTCTATCAGCACACTTACCACACAAGACGTTAGGAGAGCGTTGGAGAGACCGGAAGTTGACGTCGCCAAACTCTATCAGCACTCTTACCACACAATACGTCAGAAAGGCGTTGGGGAGACCGGAAGTTGACGTCGCCAAACTCTATCAGCACTCTTAATAATAATAAATATGTACATTTATCTTGCGCTCATCAACGCCCTGAGCGCTCACATGATACATATTAACCTAAATATGATATTCTATACACATGCAGAGCATAGTTCTACCAAAACAATTTACATAAAGTATTATTTAAAACAACACCAAAACAAACAAACACACAATACGTCAGAAAGGCGTTGGAGAGACCGGAAGTTGACGTCCCCAAACTCTATCAGCACTCTTACCACACAATACGTCAGAAAGGCGTTGGAGAGACCGGAAGTTGACGTCGCCAAACTCTATCAGCTCTCTTACTACACAATACGTCAGAAAAGCGTTGGAGAGACCGGAATCTGACGTGGCCAAACTCTATCAGTACAGTTACCACACAAGACGTCAGGATAACGTTCGAGAGACCGGAAGTTGCCGTGGCCACACGCTATCAGCCCACTTACCACACAGGACGTCAGGATAACGTTCGAGAGACCGGAAGTTGCCGTGGCCACACTCTATCAGCAGTCGGGCCGGTAGGTTGGGTTTGCCGTTCTTCAGGCAGGTAGTGGTGGACACGTAGGGCAAACTGTAGGTCACCTTCAGTAGCCGTTTCCTCAGCTCCCACTGGCCTGTACGTGTGTTGCTGATCAGTTTGACGTCATCCTGGCCAACGCACTGTCCATCCATGCACGTCGTCTGCCATTCCCTGGACTCGGTGTCGTTTGGCTTCAGACACAACATGATAATGATGTCGACGGTAGAGACGAGAGTGATAACATTAATACATATACACGACAGCTACTACTGGGGAAGGGGGCGCAACTCTCTGCGGCCGGCGGTTTCCCAAGAGCTCTTGAAGTATTTTTCCTGTTTTAGAGTTCCAGTGATTGTATCGAGTGTGGAAGTGGTTTGAGTGGTTATAGCAAGTGTGGGCAGAATCTGGCTATTAAGTGTATGTTGACTGTAGTCGACTGCAGTTTTGTAGTTTCATATTGTATGCCTGAAATGAGTTGTTCTAAACTGCCGCTGTTCTTGACGGCACCACACAGCATAGCCATGCTTTCCTCCTGGCCACAGATGTGAACGATTTTTCTTTCTAAACTTTGTGGCACGCCAAAGAGTTTTGTGAGCTACGACGGAGGGGGAGAGGCAGGAAAGGTGGGTTGAGAAGCAGAACAAAACTGTACCCAGGTACAAAATTCACTTGCCTTCTCTTACTCTAGCCAAAGTTCAGTCCGTGAGAGACAAAGCAGACGAACTTTCCGCGTGTATCAGATTCATGCATGAATACAGACAAGCGAACCTGATTTGTATGTCAGAGACTTGGCTCCCTGAAAGTGACGCTGATCCAGACATTCCCGGCTTTTCTGCTTTCTGTTGTGATCGGCATGCAGATGAGACAGGCAGGTCACACGTGGGAAGTTGGGTGCTGTGCATGTGTCAGCGATCAGTGGTGCACTAACGTTACAGTGAAAGAAATGTTTGGTTGAAAAGACGTTGAGCTACTCAGTGTTTCGCTCCGCACTTTCTACCTCCCTGGGGAGTTCCATGAGCAGTGTTGTACAATGGTGTACCTCCACCCTTGAGCCGATACGAAGGTTGATGCTGCCTCAGTCAGCGAAGTAATCAACCGCCTGTCATCCCTGTCCCCTGAATCCCCGTCCTTTGCATTTCAACCCGTACATCACCTGTGCTACATGTGCAGACCAGACGCT
>JABMCL010000813.1:1842500-1852500 GCA_018857735.1 Alviniconcha marisindica
GTCCCGATCAGATACTACTGACACATTGCCATTATTGGCATCGTGGTTTAGCTTGCCAGAACTTTTAGGTCAAAGTAGAACGTTTGTTTCAAAGGATAACATCCAGCTAAAGGTCAGTAATCGTGTTGACAGAACAAACTTTAAACTTCATTATTCAAACCTCCAAATCCTACTCCCACCAGCTCCGTCGAATTAGATCTGTCTGGAAGTATCCTTCTACAGTGAAACTAGTCACCTCACTCATTCTGTCGCACCTAGACTACTTCAATTCTCTCCTTGCTGGCCTGCCTGCTTCCTCTGTACCTATTCTTCGATGCATGCAGAAATGTGCTGCATGCCTCATACCGAAAAAACGTAAAACTGACCACATCACACCTCTGTTTCAGTCTCTCCACTGGCTCCCAATCCCACAAGGAATTAAATACCAAATAAATACTTTCTGCGATAAATGCATCACACGTAGGGCTCCGTTTCATCTCTGTGACTGTCTTCAAGTTTATAAACCCTACCGTACTCTCCGCCCTGCCTCTAATTCTCTCAGCTTCCAGATTCCTCGTACCAGACCTCCCACCATATATAATGCATGTGGTAGTACGTTAATGCGCGCTCTTAGATTGTGAATCATTTACACATGCAGATTTTACTTGTTTGCTTGTTTGTTATTCATGTGTGGTACCCACGTTTCACTTTGAATGGAGTAAGGAAGTACTCTACTTTACTTGTCGTTGTTCTTACGTCAGTAACCGCCCTGTGTTCTTTGAGTGTGTCTGCTCTTACCACAGTAACCCCCTTGGGTCCTTTGAGTGTGTTTGTTTTTAGCACACTAATGCCCCATGGATCCTTTGAGTGTCTCTGTTCAGACCACAGTAACCCCCTGGGTCCTTTGAGTGTCTCTGTTCAGACCACAGTAACCCCCTGGGTCCTTTGAGTGTCTCTGTTCAGACCACAGTAACCCCCTGGGTCCTTTGAGTGTCTCTGTTCTTACCACAGTAGTCTCCCCTGGGTCCCTTGAGTGTCTCTGTTCTTACCACAGTAGTCTCCCCTGGGTCCCTTGAGTGTCTCTTTTCTTATCGCAGTAATCCCCCTGGGTGCATCGATTGTGTCTGTTCTTATTTACCACAGTAACGCCCCCTGGTCGTTCATCTCTGTTCTTACCGCAGTAGTCTCCCCTGGGTCCGGTGAGTTTCTCGGAGAGCTTACAAGCGCATGTGCCGAGGAATAGCACGGTTTCTCATAGGCACACGTCGCCCAGGCAGTGCAGTCATCGTCCGTGTAGCAGCCACCATTAGTGAGGGACTTTTCTACACACAAACAAAAGCGTCAAAACTACTAATGATCTTTTTGTCTGTTGTTTTAATTGTCTTTAATCATTCATTTCATGGGGGAAATGGCTTTCAAATTAAAAAAAAAAAAAAAAGGTGGGGGGGGGGGGGAGAGAGAAGCTAATTAGTGAACCTTACTCGAAGACTAAAACGCCGGAAAATAATAAAGAAATAAACCGTTAAGCGTGAACATTTTATTGAGAAAAACAAAAACAAACAAAAACAGCTGGCTAGGGACAGAGAGACCTTTTTGTTACTGATGAGTGGAGCAGCTTAAGTGTCGAGCACTACAACAGGCATACGGACAGACAAACTAACGCACACGTTCTTTATCTGAGAAAGATTGGTAGACTTTGCGAAGAAAAGAAGAGGATGGGGGTGGAAGAAAAAGCACTAAAAAAGCAGTTTTGTTCAAAAAGCCAGTGCTAGTGTATCCCATATTTACTGTTCAATTGTTACAGAATACAGGCCCACTTGCCTCATCACCGGTTTTTTGCATTAGTCACACTCAGTGCCAGTGGCATCGTTGGAGGCTGTCCTGCTCCGCACTCTGAGTCATAGACTGTCGACGTCAACAGCACGCTGACAATGACGTGCAACGTAGGTCATAGTGCAGCGTTTAGACAGTGTCACATGATATTTATTTTAATAATTCTCTCTCTCTCTCTCTCTCTCTCTCTCTCTCTCTCTCTCTCTCTCTCTCTCTCTCTCTCTCTCTCTCTCTCTCTCTCTCTCTCTCTCCCTCCCTCTCTTAGAAACTACCGATTTATCTCCACAAGATTTTGCACGTAAAGGTACGACCGAAGCTCAAACATGCCAGCGAACACTGCAGCTATATCGACTAAAGATCGATTCACGCTACAAAAAAAAGACAATACAAAAGATGTGGCTGGTTCATTCAATGTCTATACGTGGAAAATTCTGTACCCACGCCATCTTTCTTTTGTACTCCCAGATAGGTTGCTGGCCACGTGATCTCTTATTCTTGCGTATGTGAGATTGACCTGGATGTGAAAATTAACTTTTGAAACGCTTCTCTACTTCGGATGGACATGTTATAAAACCTTATGCTTCTACCGGGAAGTTCCGTACACACGTCCGTTTCAGTCATGCAGCCATAAAGCTGGCGAAGTGACATACACGGTGAACAATATCACTTTTACACATAACAGTCGTTGCAGCAGTACAGGCGCATGACTACAATCACCTTAACATGCGACATAAATGGTTTAGATAGCATCCAAAATGAGCACTATTAAATTAACATATTGCAGTATTGGCACAGGCACTACCACCATCTTAGCATGTCATATGAACGGTTCAGGTACAAGGTGATACTGAAACATAGTTAAGGAACTTCACATGATAAGCTCACTCACTGCACTTGTGTGTGACCTGATCGCAGACCGTGCCCTTGCCTACGCACATGTCGGGCTCGTTTTTGCAGTCGGCGTTGAAGCCAAGACCTGAAACAGGAGCAGGTCCGATACGACGAGTTTTAAGGTCAGTGAACTGAGGCAAGATGCATCTACCTTCCTCTTTTGTCCCTGGTTACGGTGGTGCGTGGTTTTGTGCACACTGCAAGGGATACTGATACCCAATAATCATGAAGTCATCGTGATCACAGTTTACTTCGGCAACAAAACACTGGCCAAACAGTCACCATATCACTGACAGGGCATTCCAAAGCAGAGTCACCAAAAATGAGAACAAGTAAAACAAAAACAAACAAAGCACGGTCAAAAGTAAGCTCAACGAACAGATCAGTACAGAAGAAAATAAACAAGCTCTCAAGAAAAAAGAAACGGAGGTGGATGTAAGCTCGGTGTAACATTGTTCTCCCACAAGATGCGAACTAGAGACGAAGTGTGTTCAGTTCTGTAACGATACCTGGGTGAGCTGTCAGCGAATGCAGTTCATAGCGACCCTCAGAGGACACTGGCCCACCACAGGAACACGAAGAAAAAATGCATAAACTGATGTCCGAACGGGAAAAAATATGAAACATGATGCTTTCTCCTCAGAAGCATAGACAACTTCTAAAGGAACGCAACATGAGCATATTCATGGCCCTTCAGATATGATAATGTGTTTACTTTAATGTGTAATCCTACGGCTTACAAACTGTCGTATTTTCTATTTTGGAGAATTTCTGACAGCTGATGAAGAAACATTAACAACACTATTTATGAGTGGGATTTGCTGTTCTAATAACCGGAGTATGTCTATCAAGAGTCTATATATTCCTTTTGCCACAGACTGTGTAATGAAACTAGTTATTACACTCAGAGTGTACACTGCAATGCTATTTCCGAGTTGGTAAATATTCCGTAATAGTCATTATAGCACACCTACTTCATTACATGTCATTGTCATTCCAACATGCTTCCAAACACCGGACACCAAAATAACAACAAAACAGCTCAACCAATTGCAGACAGGTATCATACAGCTAATTTTTCGCCGTTTAACTGTTGTTTAAGTGGCTTGAAAAAGGGACTTAACCTAAAATTTCGCATGTTGTGTTTGTCAAAATAAACAGCGCTCTTTGTTAACCTTTTATGTGGTTTATTTCCGAACTGATCAATTCACGATGGTTCACTGATCAGAAAGTAGCCTCGTGTTGTTTACGCGTTTAGGGGAATATGACTGATTGAATGGCAGTCAGTTACTACAATGTTAACAGGTTATTGGCTAAAGCGTGGGTTGAGGCCACCACGCACAGTTACGACTGTACAGATGAATAGTATAAGAATACAATGATCACTGCATGACCATACAGATCAATCAAGCGAATTGCGTCGATATCCGACAGAATGCTCGATAATTAGTAGAAGCAGCAGGAGATATCCCACTAGAGACAAGGCCAAGAACTATTAAAGCGAACGGGTCAGTTTGACGAGGTGGGAAATGAAGGTGTGGACGATCCTTGAAAGAGACGGAGCACCGTGAGTCTGCTAGAGAGCGGAAAATAGCGCCACATAAAAGCGATCAACAACAACAATGAGTGTCAGGCTTTTGAGAAACACACACACACACACACACACACACACACACACACACACACACACACACACACACACACACACACACACACACTCACACATACACACGCACGCACACACACACACGCACACACACACGCACACGCACACACACACAGACACAACACACGCACACGCACACACACACACGCACACACGCACACACAGACACACACACACGCACGCACGCACGCACGCACGCACGCACGCACGCACACACACACACACACCACACACACACACACACACACACACACACACACACACACACACACACACACACACACACACACGCGCACAGACACGCAGATCGTCGGCCTTTTGATAAATTCCATTGATGAAACGACAACAAGGCACTCACAAAAAGTCGTGTAAAATGTCAGCGTCAGCAACAATGAACCAACCCAAACTACGCCCATTTCTTGGGGTATCAGCGTTCCGTCAGTCAGTATTCCAATCAGGTGTTCATAACAACATGTTCCAGTAATACGCAGATGCAACTTCGACTGCCGCGTGGGCCTACCGCTCAACCGGATTGAAACGCAACAGGCTTTGACCGTCCCTGGGACGTCTGCCCAAATTTCACACTCAACGAAAATTTCACACTCAACGAAAATTCCTCTACGAAAATTCTGAAGCTTGCTAAAAACGACTTCTCCTGAAGATAATCGTACTGCTCCATTGCACACAAATCTCTCCGTGAAGGTATGTCTGCAATGTCAGAAAAGCCGTCAAAAAACACGCAGTGACTTTGTACGTCATAGCTATGATGCCGTAGCACTATGTGTTGATGTAAACACAAGGTGACTTTAGCAGATAGTGTGCGGGTTCACACTCCCCCTGTACTCACCACAAATAGAGGTGCCCTTGACGGACATACCGCAGACAGTGCCCTCTATGCAAGGCGTCTTTCTGTAATTGGAACCACTGTCGTATGAGCAGTTTTGTCCCTTGCCTGCCTCTGCGATACAAATAATACAGTGAAAGCTCTTTTACCTTCAATCCCCTTCCCCTCCTACCCCCCCTGC
Organism: Alviniconcha marisindica; assembly: GCA_018857735.1. Lineage (NCBI taxonomy): Eukaryota > Metazoa > Mollusca > Gastropoda > Provannidae > Alviniconcha > Alviniconcha marisindica. The sequence goes on from JABMCL010000813.1 coordinate 1,847,895, forward strand.
TACCACGCCACCTCACCCTCCTCTCCGCTTTATCACACACACACACACACACACACACACACACACACACTCACACGTTATTACTCTCTCTCTCTCTCTCTCTCTCTCTCTCTCTCTCTCTCTCTCTCTCTCTCTCTCTCTCTCTCTCTCTCTGTATATATATATATATATATATATATATATATATAATATATATATATATATTTTATATATATAATATATATATATATGTAATATACACACGCACACACACACACGTTATGCTCTCTCTCTCTCTCTCTCTCTCTCTCTCTCTCTCTCTCTCTCTCTCTCTCTCTCTCTCTCTCTCTATATATATATTATATATTATATTTACACACAGACACACACGCACGCACGCACGCACGCACGCACGCACGCACGCACGCACGCACGCACGCACGCACGCACGCACGCACGCACGCACGCACACACACACACACACACACACACACACACACACACACACACACACACACACACACACACACAGAGTCAAGTGTTTAAATAAAATCATTTCTTTTGAGCCCTTTGTGATTGAGAAAGTTAGTGACCAATCCTGGACATGCATTATGACAGTCTTATTTGAAGTGTCCGTTCGTGCGAATCGTTGTTGTGCATTATGTTGCCAGTGTTGTTAGTATTGCTGTCAAGTTTCATGCTTTGTTGTCGACAAAGGCAAGGTTTTGAGTTATTTCTTTTATTTTTATTTATTCATATTTGGGCGGTGTCTTTTGTTTGTCTCCTTTTTGCTGTTGTTTTGTCGTTGTTACTGTTGTTGATGGTTGTTTTCAGTTAGCTGTTGCCAAGATGTTTCTTTTCTTTAGATTTTACGCGATGGTAAAATCAGTGTTTGGTGCTGTCTGTCAAATAGCTTTAAATGAATTTTTTGTTGTCGATGATGATAATTTTGCGCGTGTTGTTGCTTGTAACACAGCAATCAATGGTGTCATCGTTGCGGTTTGTGGTGATCGTGATAGTTTCCTTGTTGATAATGACACTGTTGTTGTTGTTGTTGTTGTGTGTGTGTGTGCGTGCGTGTGTGTGTGTGTGTGTGTGTGTGTGTGTGTGTGTGTGTGTGTGTGTGTGTGTGTGTGTGTGTGTGTGTGTGTGTGTGTGTTTAACTGTTGGGAACAGCTTTGTCGCCGATGATAACATTGTTGTTTCTGTTGATGCTGCTCTTGTTTAAAGTACTTACTGCATACGCCTTTGAGACACAGTCCGGACCGACACAGCTTCCGTTTTTTACCCGTGCAGTCCTCCATCGGCAATAGTTCTGAAGAAATAAAGACAGGGATAAATGCTTTTACACTGAAACAGTCACGGCCATGTTATATACTCAGGGCAAGACATAGCTAAGACCATGCAAAGAAATACTTTCTCTTTCTTTATTTTTTTTCGATTTCCCCCCCCGTGTGTGTGTGTATGTGTGTGTGTGTGTGTGTGTGTGTGTGTGTGTGTGTGTGTGTGTGTGTGTGTGTGTGTGTGTGTGTGTGTGTGTGTGTGTGTGTGTGTGTGTGTGTGTGTGTGTGTGTGTGTGTGTGTGTGTGTCTGAATCCCACGGCAAGTCCACTTTTTGTGCTGTACTGAAAAGCTTTATCTTTCCGAAGGTGCCTAGAATAGCAGGACTGGTTTTCGCAGGACAGCAGAATTTGCTTTTGTAGCCACTTGCAATACCAGTTGTTGTGTAACTGCACCTAAAAATGACGTACCATGGATTTTCCATACACAGATTAACACACTTGCACCCTGCGTATGTGGTTTTGAATGAAATGACTCTGTAAACTGGTGCATGGTTGTACACAGCACGTGCGCGGAGACGGCAGCAGTTCCACTGGGCACCAACCATGTAACAACCAAATGCTGCTGTAAGCAATCGACACAACTTTGATGGATATTCAAAACGCGCTATAAAAGGCTACAGTCATTCAGAATCACATGCAGAGAGCGTAGTGAATCTGTCCGAGAACAGTAAGTAGCTTGGTGTTATACGCCCAGCCAGCCATTGTGGTTATTTATATCAGGGCGAGAACAGAGACCAGCGCTATATAACAGCAATGAATAATAATAGCAATATTGTCTGGGGCATACAATAGCCTATACAGCTAGTGTTGTGGTTGACAGTATCTAAAGAATTAAATAATGGGTGAAATACACGATTTTCTCTTAGCTGACTTTCCTTGGGGAAAGGCTTTTCATATTTCACAGGAGTAAAGTTTAATAGCCTGATAAAAAAGAGAGAACCAACGAATGGATTATTGAACTATGCCGTCTGCCCGTTCCAAAAGAGGGAAGTGGGGATGGGTTAGGGGTGGGGACATTTTATGTGCATAAGCAATCATAAATCATCCAAACATTCCACCAAAGATCCCCCCCCCCCAACAACAACAAGACGCACACACACACACACACACACACACACACACACACACACACACACACACACACACACACACACACACGCGCGCGCGCGCGCCAGCACGCACGCACGCACGCACGCACGCGCAAGCCCGAACTCGCTGATGCACACACACACACACACACACACACACACACACACACACACACACACACACACACACACACACACACACACACACACACGCGCGCGCACACACACAGATAAAACATACACATGCGAGCGTGCTTGCAAGCAGAAAAAAGAAGAAGAAAAAAGTGGACAGCAATGTGACTCACAACAGCCGATCAAGCTAGGACCGCAGCTAATGCTAACGGCTCTTATAAATAAAGACTGCAAGTGGAAAGGATAGGCTTGTGTCTGCTAATAGGATTGCCACCTTAAACGCAGCCAGGCTGTTATCAAACCTAGCAGGCAATCGAGATTATTGCACGTTGCTCTTGGGCAAGAAGACTCCTACTTAGCGTAGAGCACAAAATTACCAGGACAGAAATAATACTGAAAATTACACCCGGAGTCATGTCAATACTCAATTCAAAACGAGGTGGGTGTCCCAGACGGTGTCAATACTTACTGCGGATGAGGTCGGTGTCACAGACGGTGTCAATACTTACTGCAGATGAGGTCGGTGTCACAGACGGTGTTAATACTTACTGCAGATGAGGTCGGTGTCACAGACGGTGTTAATACTTACTGCAGATGAGGTCGGTGTCACAAACGGTGTTAATACTTACTGCAGATGAGGTCGGTGTCACAGACGGTGTCAATACTTACTGCAGATGAGGTCGGTGTCACAAACTGTGCCAGCAAAACAGGTTTGGTATGGACTGGCGCAGCTTCCTCCTGGTCCTACTAGTCCGAATGCCGGCCCTAAGATACAAGAAACAGACACAGCACCTGCAAACACTGTAGTGAACTCACCCCAGCTCTAACAATTACACAGACACAGCACCTGCAAACACTGTAGTGAACTCACCCCAGCTCTAACAATTACACAGACACAGCACCTCAAACACTGTAGGGAACTCATTCCGCTCTAACAATACACAGACACAGCACCTGCAAACACTGTAGTGAACTCACCCCAGCTCTAACATTACACAGACACAGCACCTGCAAACACTGTAGGAACTCATTCCAGCTCTAACAATTACACAGACACAGCACCTGCAAACACTGTAGGGAACTCATTCCAGCTCTAACAGACAATTACACAGACACAGCACCTGCAAACACTGTAGTGAACTCACCCCGGCCCTAAGAGACAAGACACAGACACAACTCACAGTTCAGTGAATCCACCCAAACAGGTCAAATGTCTGGACACATACGCAGGACAATTCAGCTTGCCTAAGCCACCCGGACTTCATAAACGGCTAGACACAAACATAAGGCAATACTGACTGAACTCAAACAATCTGCAAAATCAACGCACAAGTTTGACCATGTAACTCTTGCGTTTACTCGCAAGCCAGGTGAGAGTTACCGTAGGCACTCGGGTCTTTGTTATTGTGTTTACGTGACGTCTTTCCAGCGCTGGTTATCTGTCTTATGTGTTGAGCTAGACACAAACATCGGAAAGTACTACTGACTGAACGCAAGCAGGACAAACGGTTAGACACAACGTGTTTGTTTAAAATACCTTCCTCGTAAATATCATGGGATACAAGTGTACAGAAATACAATACACTCGCAAGACACACGGATATCGTACTGCACGTGCTGTGGATGATGACCACACACACACACACGCACACGCACATACGCACACACACACGCACACGCACACACCACACACACACACACACACACACACACACACACCCACGCACGCACGCACGCACGCACGCACGCACGACACCACCACCACCACCACACACAACACACTACACACACACACAACACACACACACACACACACACACACACACACACACACACACACACACACACCACAGACACACACACACACACACACCACACACACACACACACACACACACACACACAAACACACACACACACACACAACACACACACACACACACACACACACACAAACACACACACACACACAAACACACACACCACACACACACAACACACACACACACACACACACACACACACACACACACACACACACACACACACACACACACACACACA
>JABMCL010000813.1:1860000-1890000 GCA_018857735.1 Alviniconcha marisindica
GTACACCATACAACCATGCACCATGTCACTTCATGCAAAGCCACATACGTAAGGTGTATGCGTGTTTAGCTGTAACCCGCCACCTGCACTTTTGGCAGAATGACCGGGATCTTTTACGTGCTACTGCGGTAACACGGGGGTGGAACGGATACCGAAATAAGAGTCAGCACAGAAAGTTGACCCTAGAGAAGAAAATTCTCCCGCCGCTCCTGCAGGGATTCGAACCCGCGACCTTTCGATCACGAGTCCGGCGCACTAACCACTCAGCTATACCAGCCCCTGTGATGTTCTGCTCCCGATTTACACCTTACGGACTCCACGTGTGTTGCTGTGACGTCCTGATTCCGATTTATACCTTACTGACTGCAGATATGTTGCTGTGACGTCCTGATCCCGATTTGCACGCAACTTACTGTAGGTGTGTTGCTGTTGCCACGTTCAAGACCAGTTTTATACGTTACCTGCGGCAGGTGCGGTTGATACATACAAATCCCTATTCCTATGTTACTTTTATGTAAGTGTTTTAGTTGACATGCTCATGTCCTGATTTACACGAAATATACTGCAAATATCTTTGTTTTCACCCCGCCCCCCTCCACACACACACACACACATGCATACATACATACACACTAACACACAGACACACACACACACACACACACACACACACACACACACACACACACACATACACACACACACTCACACGCACGCACGCACGCACGCACGCACGCACGCACGCACGCACACGCACGCACGCACGCACGCACACACACACACACACACACCACACAAGTCCCGATTTACAAGATACTACACATATACCAAATACACGTTACTTACTCCATCTGTCTTCGAGACTCATACCCTGATGTACACTTACAATGCCACCGACACGCTGATATCCCGAAATACACATTACTTACTAACTATACCTCCAGCACACTCATATACAAACAACATGCACATTACTTACTGCACATGCCTCGGTAGCAATCATATATAAATGGGCAAAATCGGTGACTGTTGCACGATAGGTAACCATTGTCCTTTTCTGGAACCAAAAGGAAAGCAAGCAGGATCAGTGCTTGGCGTCTCCTCTCGCCCCACACCAAGCAATAAGACATACGAATTTTATTCTCAACAATTATCCAAACACTTAAACGGTTCAAAAGAACACTTATTTATTAGGACAAAAATTCAACAGTTAAAATCACGAGGGACGCTTCTTGGTGATGGTTCATCTGTTCATCATTGCCATACAATACAACTCTATTACACGATTTATAGTGCCATACAATCCCTATACAATACTACGCCGACAGACACATGCATGATAATTATGAAAGGGTACATTAATTTTAACCGTAGAGGCTTACTAGCAGCCCTCAGTGTCCATATGTTGAGCGTCACTAACAGTGCTCAGTGTCCACGCGATGACTGTCACTAACGCTAACAGGCCTCAATGTCCACACGATGACTGTCCCTAACACTAACAGGCCTCAGTGTCCACATGATGACAGACACTAACAGGCCTCAGTGTCCACACGATGAGCGTCACTAACAGGCCTCAGTGTCCACACGATGACCGTCACTAACAGGCTTCAGTGTCCACACGATGACCGTCACTAACCCAAAGGCCTCAGTGTTCACACGATGACCGTCACTAACGCTAACAGGCCTCAGTGTCTACACGATGACCGTCACTAACGCTAACAGGCCTCAGTGTCTACACGATGACTGTCACTAACAGGCCTCAGTGTCCACACGATGACCGTCACTAACAGGCCTCAGTGTTCACACGATGACCGTCACTAACGCTAACAGGCCTCAGTGTCTACACGATGACTGTCACTAACAGGCCTCAGTGTCCACACGATGACCGTCACTAACAGGCCTCAGTGTCCACACGATGACCGTCACTAACCAGGCCTCAGTGTTCACACGATGACCGTCACTAACGCTAACAGGCCTCAGTGTCTACACGATGACCGTCACTAACAGCTAGACAGGCTCTCAGTGTCACACGATGACTCACTAACAGGCCTCAGTGTCCACACGATGCCCTCACTAACAGGCCTCAGTGTCTCACACGATGACCGTCACTAACTACAGGCCTCAGTGTTACACGATGACCGTCACTAACCTAAGACAGGCCTCTAGTGTCCACACGATGACCGTCACTAACAGGCCTCAGTGTCTCACACGATGACCGTCACAACGCTAACAGGCCTCAGTGTCTACACGATGACTGTCACTAACAGGCTTCAGTGTCCACACGATTACCGTCACTAACAGGCCTCAGTGTCCACACGATGACCGTCACTAACGCTAACAGGCCTCAGTGTTCACACGATGACCGTCACTAACGCTAACAGGCCTCAGTGTCTACACGATGACCGTCACTAACGCTAACAGGCCTCAGTGTCTACACGATGACTGTCACTAACAGGCCTCAGTGTCCACACGATGACCTTCACTAACAGGCCTCAGTGTCCACACGATGACCGTCACTAACACTAACAGGCCTCAGTGTTCACACGATGACCGTCACTAACACTGACAGGCTTCAGTGTCCACATGATGACCATCATTAACAGGCCTTAGTGTCCTCAAGATGGACATCACTAACAGGCCTTAGTGTCCACACGATGACCGTCACTAGTCTTTGTCTAACATCCAAGCTTGGAATTGGGACTGATTAAAACTGATTAACATATTAAATTTAACATTTAAAAAAAGAAATTAAAAATAATAATATTGAGCTCTGACTAATCCGAAACGCTTGAGGTTACTGTTACTTCATTGTTATGAACATGTAAAGATCAATTAATAATACCGCCATTTACAGTTATAGATTTATGGCGCTGATGGTATCCAAGCAGATCGCACAGTTAAAGTTGTAGCAAAACCGTAGGCAGCCGACCCACCTCCCAGGAGGCATGCCCACGTCCCAGAGATTTAACACTGATCATAACATCGTCTGACACTTTGGACGCTGGTAAACAATGCACAAAGGACAGACAATGGAATCTCAAATAGTAGGACACGACCGGTCTTAACACTTGCATTACGAAATAACGTCTGACTTGGTTTAAACAAAATTTTATTCATTCATCGTAATCATAAGCTCAACAAATGAGTACAGGAAACACAAAAGCAATATGCTTATTTGAGTGTTACCTATAGATAAAATGATAATCACAGACATTTACGATGGCAAGATGGCAAATTGTTGTCAAAACGTCAGAGGCAACAAAACCAACAAAGACCAAAATGACAACAAAAAACAAACAAAACAAAAAGCAAAACAATAACAACAAAACGGGAGGAGGGGGTGGGGGTTAAAAAAGCAAATAACTAACCGAATGGTCTAGTAATGTTGTCATAATTATTGATCTGAGAGAGAGAGGGAGAGGATTAAAACGTGTACTTCTTCGCTTGTATCATAAACAAATTTTGGCAGACTTTTACAGATTTACAAGCGGTCGGTTTGGCGCAAAAAGTCGTGGACTATAGCAAATATTTTCTTATTAGTTTCTAAATGTAGCTGGTCGTTTCCAAACAGAAGTGTATTGATATTTCTTTCATTCTCATCTAGTTTTTTAATGGTTTTATTTCTAATACTATTATAAAGGGGACAATGTAGTAAGAAATGCTCTGATGTTTCTGCTGTATATCCGCATGAACATATAGGGTCTTCTAACAGGTGGCGTCTGAATAAGTCATAATTTAACGTCTGACTTAACCTAAGTAGATTCTTATAGGCCCAGTTACCTGAATATAGTATTAGCTTTGTCCATTCTTGATATGTCCAAGGAGTAACCATCCCATAATATATATGTACACTGAAGTGAAGAAAAATGAAGAGTTTGTCACCACACAGTTTGTCGAGTTTATTTTTTCATTTACATCTTGGCCCATAATTTGAAGGTCACCACACTCCATAAGGGGTGCTGACAGATTGCCTCTGTAAAATATAATATGTAGCAGCATAGTATGTAGTAGCCATGGAGAACGTATTATGCCTCAACTTGAGTGCGAAGTATTCGCATTCTTTTCAGGGTTCTGTGACCTTAAAACCTAGCCAAAGTCACTGAAGGTGTTAGACCTAAAAACGGGTAAAGATTAATAAATACGACCATCATGCAACATTTTACATTTTTTACGGAAATATTGTCCTAATTTATCGGTTACTCTCTAAGAACAATTGTCTGAACTCTGTGTTGCGTGGAATGCAAATACTTGTTTACATGAGCAAGAAAAGGTGCCATCAGTGTTAGCAAGATGAAACTAAAAGGATTTCTTTGTTTTAACAACAGTCTCCAGGACTACTGAGCTCAGGGAGGGATAGGGTAACGGAGTTCGGATGGACGGTTTCCAGTTACGAGAAATAGTTCTGCCAAAGAGGAGAAACCAATGACTACCTAGTATATATATTCCCCCCTCTCTCTCTCTCTCTCTTTTCTTTTTTTCTTCTTTTTTTCGTGAAACTTTTAGCTATCTGTGTGAAAACAGCTGGTTACGAGTGTCCTAAATCAATAACGACGATGAACTAAAACTAAATCGTAGTGCATTCAGTTATACAAAAGCACTTTTTGCTTCGATTTTGAGTTCTTCGCGGTGCAGCCGTGTTTGCTCGCTCTCTACCAGTGGAGATTAGAAAAAGACTTATTCGTGATGTATCTGCAACATCTCAGCATTGTTTATCACATCACCCACGCAGACGGAGGGCGCAGTTTAGCACCTGTCGTGGTCCTGTTCTCGTGAGTTTCAAACATCCAGCGAAAAAGTGCTGATAGTATATCTTCTTAAGTTCAATCACTTTTACGAAAGATAGTATGGGTATGGTGAACTCACGGCATAGCTGGCCATGTTCGCAGATAAGTTCCGGCTGGCACATGTCATACTTCTCTCCCTGGCACTCGTGGTCCACGGGCAGTACCCCTAGACAGCAGCATGATGTACTGAACACACACACACACACACACACGCACGCACGCAAGCACGCACCCCCCCCCCCCCCCACCACACACACATACATGCAAACGCACGCAAGCGCTCGCTCGCTCGCACACACACACACACACACACACACACACACACACACACACACACCACACACACACACACACACACACACACACACACACACACACACACACACACACACACACACACACACCACACACCACACACACACACACACACACACACACACACACACACACACACACACACACACACACACACACACACACACACGATGCCCCCTCCCCTATATACAAATATATAATTATTGGCAACATAATCATTTTGACTCAACGCCGTGGAGAAGGTATGCAACTATACATGGACAAACAACCTTCGTTGCACCTTTCAGAAGCATTTCTCGCCATCCCAGTTCCGCTGTTCCCGTTACTGTGACAGTCACCACGGACTCACAGACACGGCGAACTGGCCAGCTGTCCTCACCGCGTGGGGCTTGTTTCATCGCAGTTAAGCAACGGAGTCCGCTGATGGACACAAGCCATGCTGTAGACTATATTGAACGTGTCTTGAGAAGACTAGCTAGTTTTTCTTACGTGTTTCAAACGTAATCTGCACAAATATATGTTGGAGAATAACCTCTCGTCAAATTTGAAGGATCTGTTTGAATCACACGTCTGCCTACAAATTTGATTGTTGTATACATGTATGTCTATGAGATAAATTTATTTCCGATGTTTCTGCACGTTGTGGGAACTCTGTGAAACTGCATTAATAAATTGCTTATTCATACTTATAATATTTGTTTGTGGTATAGTCGTGCTTATTTGTGTTTGTAGTATAGCAAGAATTGGCTGTTAGATAGGTCCAAATCGACCTAATGCTATTATCCTTGGGTATAAATTTTTTCGAGTTCTAGTTCCTTTCTTCTTCTTCTTCTTCTTCTTCTTCTTCTTCCTATCATTGTCGTCATTGAATGAAGCCTGATGAACACCAACCTTGCCCCAGGCCGTGGTAAAAACAGAGACAGAGCAGGAGGCCAACAAAGACGAGATTGGCTCTGGTCCTCATGGCTCTGTCTGCACACAGAAATCATAAACACTGTAGTGGTAGTCCTCATGGCTCTGTCTGCACACTGAAATCATAAACACTGTAGTGGTAGTCTTTATGGCTCTGTCTGCACACTGAAATCATAAACACTGTAGTGGTAGTCTTCATGGCTCTTTCTGCACTCTGAACTCATAAACATTGTAGAGACGATACTGACGCCAATCCTTGTGGCTCTGTCTGCACACTGAAAAGCATAAACACTACAGAGACGATCCTAGCGGTGTAAACAGGGGAGTTAATCAGCGCTCGAATGATTGGCACAAACACAACAAAACCTGCCTGCGTTGCTACGGTAACTCAGCTGGCATGCGAGTAAATTAATAAGGTACATAAACTTCCCCAGAGGTACATCCTCATGCCAGGTGAAAGTTACCGTGTGGGGAGTCAGGTCTTTGTTGTTGTGTTTGTGTGACGTCTTTCGAACGCTGATTAACTCCGTTGGTCTTTGATTCTGAACTGACGCACTGGGCCTCATTCTGTATCAGACTGTGATATTTGCGCTAATCATACTGTTTTGTGTTTTATGTTGTTGTTTTTTGTTGTTGTTTTTTGTTCTTTTTTGTTTTTGTTCTTTTGTTTTTTGTTCTTTGTTTCTTTCTTTCTTTTTCCGATCTCCTTAATTTGCGACCTTTTTTTGTACCCGATAGAATTATAAATTGTGATCTTTTTTATGTAGGCGGTTGAGCTAGTCTATAGTTGCATTTTGTAAATTGTGCATGCAAGTTTATGGGCATATATATAGGAGTATATTGTGCGCTAATAGTATGCTAATATAATTAGTTTTGCCATGTCAGGTGCTTAGAACTTCATTTTGGATTTGCACCATAGAAACAGTCCTTTCGTTGATAAATATTGTCTGACTGCAGATGCTGAAGAAGAAGAGTAAGTAGATTTTAATCTCCTGTCAACCGCTGTGGGTCACCTCAGAACCGTCAGACTCCGCCATCAGCAAATCCACGTTTCAAAACCTTTTCTTATGTGTAAACCCTTTCTCGTGTCAAATCCACCAAATCAATCCAAACACAAATATAAAACGAAACAAACATGCACAAACATCAAAATGTAAATTTTCGAAGAGTTAGACTCTTAGCAACAATAATTTAGTAGTAATGCCCTTGTTAAAAACTGGTATTATTGACTAATCCGTCCTATCTACCAATATCAGATTAAGCAATAATGGTTTTGTTATTGCTGTTGTTGTTGTTGCTTTTTGGGGATGGGTGGCTCAAAACTCAATGCCATATGGCAGCAAGCTGTGCATACCGCATACTAGTTATCATCACCTAGCTGATTAACAAGAGTCATGCAAACAAATCTATTAACGAAATATAGAGAATCATTTTGCGGGGAGAAAGAGAAAAAAATCAGAGAATGGACCATTAGCAGAAAATGGCACGACAGAAAGAGCAACCGCATTAGTAGAAGAACGAGACAGGAAAGTGGAATCAAATGACAGCCCTCAGATTTCAGGCAGATGGGAGACATCAGACATCCCCAGCCTTCATATACCTCTACACACTTTTGCAACGAATAAGTAATATTAGATGATTAATAAATCGGACCATCGTAAAGGGTTGATTGTGTCCTTTATAACCGAATAACGCATTGTTCACGGTTAATTTCAATTTAATTTCAAACTTACTATAACCTTTTTTCTTCCACGTATTCCCAAACAGATGATAGCAGTGCGCATTATTCAAACAGTCGTGTTGGTTTATGGTCTACTTTGGGGCAAATTTCGAGTCATAATCATGTCATTTTCGAGAATATCTTTTACAAGAGAGACATTCTTTTTTCGAGACTTTATTGATTCGGGCTTCTCTCTTGTCAAACATGAAAATTTGGAAAATTCAGGTGCATGGTTGACTTGGACAGAACACAGATACTTCACAATAGGGAAATACTCTAACGCATTATGAACATATCGTACCACCTGTGTTCCTTCAATTCTGTGTTTTCTCATTGTATGTCAGTCAGTCATGTCCCTGTGCAAGAAACAAAAGACTACTCACAAGACGACGTACGGTGCGGGCAAAGGTTTGGGTTCACTTTGGTGTTCAACTCGACAGGGGTCCCCACCTGGAGCCATGACGTAACAAGCTGAAGTTGGGCCTTTTATATCCACTGCCTTCATTCTTCAGCCATCAATTCCAACAGCAGTCAACTCCGACTCATTGTTCCCAAATATGCAACTGTCAAACTGGCGCATTATTGATTATCAAAAAAGCAGCTTCTGTTCTGACGGGCGCACTCTTAAGATTAATATCAAAGCATATAATAGTAGGGAATTTACAGAGCACTTTCAAAGACTCAAAGCAATATCGCAAGGACACGCACACGCAATACCAAGAGGAACATACACACACACACACACACACACACACACACACACACACACACACACACACAGAGTCGCAATGTCAGTCACACACCGCAGCATTTGTTAGGGTCAGAGAACAAGCTTTTTGCAGATGACACACAGCTCCAGAAATCCGCTCCTCTCAGTGAAGTGATCAACCTCACCAAAGAACTCAATGCATGCACAGACGACTTAAAAACATGGATGACGGAAAATCAGCTCAAACTGAACGACGACAAAACAGAAGCTTTTCTCTTTCCCTTTTCGTCTTCATTGAAACCTTCTACCGTCTCCCTCCCTGACTCGATTACTCTTGGCTCTCACAACATCCCTTTCTCTGATTCTGCCAGGAACCTTGGATTCATTCTTGACTCAAAACTGTCCATGAAGAAGCACGTCATAGAAATCTGCCAAACTGCCGATTTCGAGCTTAAACGCATTACTTCAATCCGCAGGTTTCTCACTGAAGACGCAACCAAACTCTTGTTACTTCCTATATCCTCCACGGCTTGACTACTGCAACGGTCTCCTCATGAGTACACCTAATTCTGTCATCCAACCTCTACAGAAAATTCAGAACTTTGCTGCAAGACTTGTTCTCTTGGCACCCCGTCACCACCACTCAACACCTCTCCTGGAAAAACTGCACTGGCTTCCATTTCAGAACGTATTAAGTATAAAGTCGCTTGTATGTGTTTCAGTGCTATAGGTGGTTCTGGTCCTGCATACCTCTCTGAACTGCTGCATGTCTACACTCCGTCTCATACACTAGCTACGCTCTTCTTCTGACACCCGCATGCTGAAAATCCAACAATACAAACGCAAGACTCATGACTCTTCTCGCAGTATTTCCATCCTAACTAATATCAGTACCCAGTTTTTGCTATAGTCAGTGTGTGTGTGTGTGTGTGTGTGTGTGTGTGTGTGTGTGTGTGTGTGTGTGTGTGTGTGTGTGTGTGTGTGTGTGTGTGTGTGTGTGTGTGTGTGTGTGTGTGTAGTGCTTTTTTTATTTATTTAAATATTATATATATATATATATAAATACTTTATGTAAATTGTTTTGGTAGGACTATGCTCTACATGTGTATAGAATATCATATTTAGGTTAATATGTATCATGTGAGCGCTCATGGCATTGATGAGCGCATGATAAATGTACATTATTATTATTATTATGTATGCCTTCACGTTGGCTTTGGCACCGATCGCGTTAACACACGTTTTATGCACTGTTCTAAATGTATCATGGGCATTTTTTACTTTTAAAGGCCACATGTGCATTTTTCACAATTTTAAATGCCACATATGCACTTTGCTATCATGAAGCAGTGCATACGCAAAGTCGAAGTTTTTTTTTTTTTTTTTTGAAGCGCTGCATGCAGAACGGACAACAACCACAGACACATCACCTTGCACCAAACGCCGAGCTGAAAGTGAAGGAATACTGGTCCTGTTGAACTGGCCGTTGACCGACGCGTTTTTACTGACACGTGACTGGTTTGCTGGCCTTGCCGTGTTACGAGTCGGAATTAAAGGGTCTACACGGTTACCAAGCTTTGCCTTCAGTACCCCCTCCGTGCAATTCGTTTTAGAATATTGCTTTAGTAGCAACCATGCATGACTGTCAAAATCGTTTTCTTTCATTTCTGTACGGATTATTTCTTGGTCATCATAGAGTTGAGTGAAGTGAACAATAAAAAGCAGCAACACCGAAATGGATTTTTGCCAAAAAGCGGAAACAAAAGGAATGCCATCGACGATTGATTTTGTTTAACGCCTTTTGACAGTTGGTCGAGGTCTTGCCAGTAAAACTAGCAGTTTGACAATAGTAATATTGAGCAGAACCGGGCATTGTGGGAAGCCCCATATGCAACCATACAGCGATACAGGTAGATGGTGAATTTTTCTCTTTTATTGATTTTTTTTTTTTTTTTTTAGAGCCAAGGTGCAAAACAGGTGTATGAATAAATCAGACTTGTACTTTGCGGGGAAACCAGATATTGCTGTTAACTGCCCACTTTTTTCTCTTTTTAAGTGAAAGTTTCATGGTTTCTCGACTAGTCAGTCTACGGCGAAGTGAGGTATGAAACTGAAAAGTCAGCAACAACGTTTTCTGAGCTGTGTTACGCTTGGGTATGCCCGTAACGTTTGATGTTAACTCTGAGTTAAAGAATAGCGCTTGATAAGAATTATTTATTATTATTATGTATAACATAGGACACGGAATTCCTAATCCTACGTGTTAAAAACGAGGTTGCGTGACGTAATATAAGCGTAGTTCCATTTCTGATAATCTATATGAGGTATAACTTTTAAAATGTGTTCAAAACAGACATAATAAGTTGATCGAAGAAAAGTTGATGTTTTGTTTTCTTATTGTACATATTTTCAAACAGAAATAGGCAGCAGCTGTAGAGTTGTGATTTCGTTATTTATATGTTGTCTGGTGTGTGTTTGCCCCTAGGTGTACACAGGTGGAAACCTGTTACCCTAACTGTACGCATGAATGCTCTTCACAACGTCGCTTGTCCAATGCATACTTGTATTTTTCATTTGACATCGTAGCAATCAAGATGAATCATTCATTGTCTGAGAGTGATTTAAACTGCTATGCTCAGAGATTGTTCTTCTCATTCAAAATGATTCAAGTTGCTGTGATCACTATAAACAAACACGAAAATACTTGCTTTCATGCAAAACAGTCAAAGACCAAATGAACACCACAGTAACAAGTGAGTCACCGGAATGCATTGCAGCCAACGATGCAACATTGCCAGCCTGAGACGTAGAAACGAAGCGAAAGGAAATGACTGTTTGATACGAAACTTCGTCCACAAGCGACACCTGTGCGGAAGCTTGAGATGACGGAATATCTCAATAGGGTGGCTTGGTGTTTGCATCTAATAATGACGACGGCATTGAGGGAGATTATCTATAATTAAGTACAGCACTCGCACGAATTTCCTCTTTCAGCGAACGCCAGCGGGCTTTTGAAGAGCTGCCTATAATCATAACTTTACACAGGCACGGTGAAATCCCTTCATTTGTGATTGTTCCAGTGTGAAGTGCACAACATCTGCGATGATTATATTAAATTCCACCGGGTATGTCAGGCTCAGTTTCATCAATATCCCCTTTCACCAGGACAATATTTGACTCGATTAGAGCAAGGAAACGTCTCTCTCTCTCTCTCTCTCTCTCTCTCTCTCTCTCTCTCTCTCTCTCTCTCTCTCTCTCTCTCTCTCTCTCTCTCTCTCTCTCTCTCTCTCTCTCTCTCTCCATTCACCCCCAGTACATTCTTTTCACACTGACTGGCCAAGCATGTGATGCAATTGGAAAAACAACAACTTTTTTTCGAGGTGGTGGCGAGAGGGAAGAGTTGTAGAGGGAAGGTGGGGGCTTAAATGATTATCCGCCTTTTGGGGGGGCGTTCACTGTTCCATCGTCAGTCCGGTTGTGGTGATGAATATTACACCGTCAGTCCGGTAGTGGTGATGAATATTACATCGTCAGTCCGGTTGTTGTGATGAATATTACACCGTAAGTCCGGTTGACCTGTTGAATATTCCATCATCAGTCCGGTTGTGGTGATGAATATTACAGCGTCAGTCCGGTTGTGGTGATGAATATTACACCGTCAGTCCGGTTGTCGTGATGAATATTACATCGTCAGTCCGGTTGTGGTGATGAATGTTACACCGTCAGTCCGGTTGACATGATGAATATTGCATCATCAGTCCGGTTGTGGCGATGAATGTTACACCATCAGTCCGGTAGTGGCGATGAATATTACCATCAGTCCGGTTCTAGTAGTGGTGATGAATGTTACACCGTCAGTCCCGTTGTGGTGGTGAGTGTTACATCGTCAGTCCGGTTGTGGTGATGAATGTTACACCGTCAGTCCGGTTGACATGATGAATATTGCATCATCAGTCCGGTTGTGGCGATGAATGTTACACCATCAGTCCGGTAGTGGCGATGAATGTTACCATCAGTCCGGTTCTAGTAGTGGTGATGAATGTTACACCGTCAGTCCCGTTGTGGTGGTGAGTGTTACATCGTCAGTCCGGTTGACGTGATACATATCACACCGTCAGTCCGGTTGTGGTGATGAATGTTACCATCAGTCCGGTTGTGGTGATGAATGTTACACCGTCAGTCCGGTAGTGGCGATGAATGTTACACCGTCAGTCGGTGTGGTGATGAATGTCACACCGTCAGTCCGGTTGTGGTGATGAATGTTACCATCAGTCCGGTTGTGGTGATGAATGTTACACCGTCAGTCCGGTAGTGGCGATGAATGTTACACCGTCAGTCCGGCTGTGGTGATGAATGTTTCACCGTCAGTCCGGTTGTGGTGATGAATGTTACACCGTCAGTCCGGTTGTGGTGATGAACGTTACCGTCAGTCCGGTTGTGGTGATGAATGTTACACCTTCAGTTCGGTTGTGGTGATGAACGTTACCGTCAGTCCGGTTGTGGTGATGAATGCTACCGTCAGTCCGGTTGTGGTGATGAATGTTACACCGTCAGTCCAGTTGTGGTGATGAATGTTACCGTCAATCCGGTTGTGGTGATGAATGCTATCGTCTTTCCCAGATCTTGTCTGCAACCAAACAGACTGCCCTCCAGCATCCAAACAACGCATATATTATCAGGATGATTCTAGACAGTATGTTTTGGATTTCCCGGTACTTTGCACCATGTATTGTTTGTTATGACAGTCTATCGGCAGACTGAAGACACCTTCCACCACCTCCAAGGTGTTGATGGCAACGGTAACCTCATGCAGGTACGGACACAGTCTGACTTTACATATCTTGATGGCAACGTTAACCTCATGAGGTACGGGCCCAATCTGACTTTACATATCTTGATGACAACGTTAACCTCACACAGGTACGGACACAGTCTGACTTTACATATCTCGATGACGACGTATGAGCACAGCTCTGACTTTGAGTCATTGATATAGAGAACAATTGCTACGGACTTAGAATCAAATTTGTTTTCACGTAGTGTCCAGTTATTTTCGAGTTTTTTTGGCGTCACGAGAGTTTTTGTCTTTCCTGATCTACAAATAAACACAAGCTTAAAGTTATCTGTAAGGCTTCTGATCACAGGTGCATGTGGGAAGAGAGCCAGACTTATAAACCCTTTAGCAAATCGACCCCAAGGGCTATGGCATGTAATTTAATGTGAAAGCGCCTACACCGAACGTGAGCCCGAAGCGCACAAAACAGAAAAATACACACACACAAACCTTGACACACACACTATGTCTCTTTGCGTGCTTTGTATGCGTGTGTGAGTTTGTGTGTGTGTGTGGGGGGGGGGGGGGGGGGGGTGGGGTCGGCATCGCGACGTAGTGTGTGTGCGCGCGCGCGCGCGTGTGTGTGTGTTTGTGTGTGTGTGTGTGTGTAGTATGTGTGTGTGTTCGCGTGCGCACTGGTGTGTGTGTGTGTGTGTGTGTGTGTGTGTGTGTGTGTGTGTGTGTGTGTGTGTGTGTGTGCTCGACCTGTGTTCGTTGTTCGCTCTCTCCATATTTGTCTTTAATAGTAACCTTGACTTTGAATTTAGCCATTCTAATTTGGGAACATTGCATGTCCTGCCCTGTATGACACAGTTAGTAATTATATGCTATCACAAAAATTGAGAGAGCCAAGGACTTCCTGTATCGACCCTGTCAAATACATGTGCAAACCTTTTACCGGTTTTTGTTTCTCTTTTCTCTGTGTTGTTGTTGCTGTTTGTTCATTTGTTTGTTTGTTTGTTAGTTTCTCTCATTCCAATCAGTTAGTGGTAACCACTGAATGCACGGATTCGTTGGAAAAGAAATGATAGTAGTAAAGATTTCAGGATCGTCCCATCTCTTTTGTACTCGAAGCGCTTGACATTAGCGCGTGCCCGCGCGTGCTGTACATGGTTTATTTAATTTCTTTATGAGTATTTTCTTAATCTTTCCATAAAATTGTGTTCGATGGCTTCCATACCTAACTACAATGCCCCGACAGTCAATCATTTTATTTTATTGTTCCTATTTTCGTTTACTTCCACCTTAGTGTCCTTCAACTTCTTCCTGATGCAAGCATCTACCATTAGTTTTGTTTAACTGCTATGTGCTTAGATGTATTCATGTCTGTTGTACCGTAGGCCTAGGTAATGCCAACAAAACCTTTTTTTCACGAAGTTGTGTGCAGGTTTTCGTTCTTCATTAAACGTTTTTACTGACGTAGGAGTTGTTCAACTGTCGTACACCCGAATGCATCGCACCCAGAGTCGGGTATAGCAGATGTCTTTGGAATAACACACACACACACACACGCGCGCAAGTACGCACGCGCGCGCGTGCACACACACACACACACACACACACACACACACACACACGCACTCACACATACACACGCACACACACACACACACACACGCACACACACACTACCACACACAACACACACACACACACACACACACACACACACACACACACACACACACACACACACACACACACACACACACACACACACACACACACACACACACACACACATTTTACAACAACTTGCCGTTTTTTTGGCGGATCTGTTTAATGACCTCACACACAAGTACATTCCCCAGACAAGAACGGAACGAACGCTGCCTTGTGTACAAAGACTGTTTCAGTTCTAAACGTTCTCATCGTTTGTGTCCCTCCGCTGGTAGGATTCAAGCCACAATCTCTCTAGTGGGTCCTAGCTGTGACCTCTATAGACAGTCCTAAACATGACCTTTATAGGCAGTCCTAGCCATGACCTCTACAGACTGTCCTAGTCCCTAAGCAGTCCTGGCCGCGACCTCTCTGGGCAGTCCTAGCCATGGCCTAGCTAACGATAATTGTTAAAATACGGATGAGGAACAAGCGGGCCTTGGGAAGACGAGCAGCCGGCCCTTTGGTAAAGGTCAGATATCTTAATCCTCTTCGGCGTCGGTAGGTAAGTGTAGTACTCCCTAGTACCACAACCGCTGTCATACGCCTCTTTCAGAACCCGGCAAATCTCGTCCTTCTTTCCCTCCATCTTGCCGCACAGGACTCGGAGACAGCTGTTGTACAGCTGCACACAAGTCAGTAAAAAATATAAAAAAAGTCACTCAGCATAATTATATCGAATGTTTGATTGTTTTTTTAATTACATATATACACTGTTAAATTTTAGCGATGGCATGTTCCAAGAGACACCTGTAGTTTATTCATGCCTTCATCAGGAACGTCGTCAGCAGCACCGCTAGTGTAATCATGCCTTCGTCAGGAACGTCATTTGCAACACCTGTAATTATACCTTGGTCAGGATCGTCGTCTGCAAGACATGTAGTGTCAGTGATGTGTTCATACCTTCATGGAACTAACGTTGCAAGAGGCATCTGTTATAAAAGACAAGCGTTTGCAGCTGCTAGAAGTTGGCACTATTATCAACAACATTACATTCAGTTTAAGGTCTTTAGGCCCTTACCGCCATGACATCGAGCCCAACGCAGTAAGTCCTCACACTTCTATACATCCAGTTGGTTATATAGTTCTCTTCGAACACACTGCTGCAGTTGTACATCTTCGCCGCCAGGGCGGGGCAGTCTCCCGTCACGATGTCCGCCGCCTCTTGGCACATGGGGTCACTGTGGGGAGGGTACAGAGTGAATGAATAATTACACACACACACACACACACACACACACACACACACACACACACACACACACACACACACACACACACACACACACACACACACACACACACACACACACACACACACACACACACACACACACACACACACACACACATACAGACGTGACACAAAAACACAGTGTGCCCAAAGATGGCAACACATTGATGATGGGCAGTGGACACAACTCAATGGTTAGAGCGACGGACTCATGATCGAAAGGTCTCGGGTTCGATTCCCGACAGAAGCGGCGGGATCATTTTCTGTTCCATTGTCAACTTTCCGTGCTGACTCTTATTTCGGTATCAATTTTACCCCCGTGTTACCGCAGTAGCAAGTAGCAGGTCACAGACAGCGCAAACATCCTGCGAACTTGCTTTCATTAAAGTGATACTGTAATGTGTGCATGGTTACATGATGTACACAAATCTTGTGGCGAGACGGCTGCAGTTTCATGCGGCACCAGCCATGTACTAAACTGTGTCAACTGAGTTACATAGTCATTGATTCAGAGTCGCATTCGACTAGAGCGCAATAGGTCTGCTCGGAAGCTCGGAATAGTGCTTTATTTGTCATTGTGCATATAAGTCTTCATATAATAATCATCATCATTATCATGATAATAAAATAATAATAACAATAATAACGAATTCACTCTTACACTACACGTGACATAAACACTCACTGCTGTACTCAAACGCACACTGCACGTGACACAAACACACTGTGCGCATAGCTGGCGCTGACACTGATGTAGGGGGGGTATGCAAATGTGCCTATTCCTAATTTGAGCCATCATATATACGTTTTCTATGGGGCGCAAAACGTTGAGCAAGCACCGCTTTGTTTCCCGCCACAAATCGAGATCAGTCTGCAAACCAGAGCAGATTGTGACAGCGGCGGTAGTTTCTCATTTTTGTTTTGACTAATGATATAAATCATCTGGGATGGAAACGAAGGACTGTATTGATCTGAGGTTTATGCAATAATTTCCCTATGTCGTAAAGGCAGCTTCAGGAACCCATGTGCAGTTGTTTGCAAACGGTGCTTATTTACTTTAGACACCCATTTTTGCTTATATTGGGACAGCG
This sequence comes from Alviniconcha marisindica, assembly GCA_018857735.1. NCBI lineage: Eukaryota > Metazoa > Mollusca > Gastropoda > Provannidae > Alviniconcha > Alviniconcha marisindica. The sequence goes on from JABMCL010000813.1 coordinate 1,877,259, forward strand.
GAATATTCCTGTATTGGGCATAGCTGGCCACGTGATACGGGAACAATTCAATCGTATCACTGATCGATTTAAAAAAAAGAGTTAAAAAAGTGCTTGATTCTTCCAAGTACTGGACAGGAAGACAACATAGTTCAATCAAATACAGATAAGTGGTTTAGCTTTTCATTTCATTTTTCATCGGTTTTCATCGTTTAACTGTTGTTTAATTATCGTTTTGTAGCTTGATAAAGGAGATTACCCCGAAAATTTGCAGGTTAAATAGCGTTCTTTCTGAAACCTTTAGGTGTTTGGATCAGGAAAAACTAAATCATCATGATGATCAGAACCTGGGACATTTTTCTTCCCTTCAGAAACTGTTTCAGTGGACCAATGAAATTTGGCGTGTGCATGTTACTTGATTGAGTTTGAAAATGCTGTCAAAGGTTTTTGTTGTTGTTGAAAAGTTGCGACACTTTGTAGCGGCGGATAGTGATTAAATAAATTCAAACTTCATAAATTACATCAAGTTCAAGCATAAAATAGTAAGTGCTCTGTTAAAACTGTTCTAAGCATTTTTACTGAAGATTTCCATAGAAAATAAGATTACACCATTTTCCGATTACTCCAACCCCGTCACTCGCCCACACAGCCACTGCCACAAACCTACCCCCCCCCCCAACTCCACACACACACACATGAATAAAAAAACAACAACAAAAAACGTGTGTCTCTTTGTAGACATTTTGAATTAACAAATGTTGAAGATGAAATCCTGACAGCTGAAACATATTCATTACTCATAGTAAAAAATTCATTGAACTTTACAGTTGTGGCCGTTAAACTTTTTTGAGAAGTATATGTCCTGAATTTTGCTTTTTCTCCAGTGTGAAAAAGAAGAAGAAATAGAATGGCCATAATAAGGATGTGCCCAATATTAGCGGAGGTGTGGCTAAATTTTGGAAGTCTTCCAACACTGGGTCTTTTTTAAGTTTGTTTTATTCAATAAAAAAGATAAAGACAAATACCAATACTATTTTGTTTGTGTAAATCGCTTCTATATCTGTCCAAAAAACAGACCCAGAAGACTTATATGCGCTTAAAGAGTTCTGTGACATTAAACACATACAGTCTGCCCCTCCTATTCCATCCATGACAATAACCGAGATTTCCAAAGTACTTACACACTTAATGCAAACTGGAACTCGTGGACTAGATGTTCCAGATGGAAAAAATACTGAAACCTTATGTACCTGTTACCAGCAATACCCTAACGTATGTTTACAATCGTTGTCTACATAAATATTACGTTACGGCTGCTTTAAGTAGGCCAAAATCATTCCTCTATTTAAATCTGACGGAAGACATAAACAAATATATTCTTGCACATTTTAACAAAAGCAACCTATTTCAGCCTAGCCAATCAGGTTCCAGAGAAAAGCATTCGTGTCACATTGTTTTAACAAGTCTTACTCACCAACGTTTTTCCAAGACAAAGCTGTAATTCCAGTCTCCAAAAGCTATGGAGTCACAACAGGAGAACGTCAACAGAATAGGCAGAGTATGATCATGTGTCTCTCCATCTTGACAAGACCGAATGTAGACTTATAACATAGCAGACAAAAGAGACCATATTTAACTTCGAAGTGCCCACCAATTTATATCGGAAACTGAACTGTTAACTAAGTCGACAACCACAAAGTTCTGGGTGTGACCATTGACTGCTATCTTTCCGGGTCCAGTCACGTCAGGCTTTAAGTAGAAGTACCTCCAAGAAAATTTACCAGCTATCTAAAATCAAACAAGTTCTGAACCATCATTCTATAATATTATTCTTTCATGTTCATATTTAACTCATCACCGACTATGGATCGACGTTGTGGGACTCAGCAAGTGCAAATACTGTCATAGTCTTGGATTTGTTGACATAAGAGAGCGCCCAATGCAACTCTCCTCCAGGCCACAACTCAAGCGATATCAGACTATAATTTCCTATCCATTCTTCACATAAAAGAAAGACCTAAATGTGACAAATGAGTCCTGATGCGGAAAGTTGTGTCCAAAAACTGGGACACCCTCTCTTGCGGCTAAATTGTCCTTAAACCAGTCACGACACACTGGAAAGCTCAAAATACCAATCCCGAGGACTGGCCTTTACAAGTGTAGCCTAGTATATTCTGGCAGTGTTCTTCACTGACTCTCTTCGATTACTATGCAACACTGAAATGTTTTCAGGTTACGTGTTATGCATTATGCGCTAACTGGTTGTCCTTGCATGTTTAACTTGGAGATTGTAACCTGCTGGCACCGCTCTAACTTGTTAATTGTGTTTCTTGTTCTTCACGAATTTACCCACCAAATACTTGCAACTGATGATTTCAAACACCCGTATATCCACCCCATTCACCCCATATCATGTTTGATGCCTAAACTTAATTTATTCCGTGTGTGTACCGGTGCGTTGTCGCTTAGAAATATGTACATGTATACTGAGACCTAGAATGGTCCCCTGTTTGGGCGAGGATGGGGTGTAAACGTAAACCACGAATTATCTCGCCCCCTTTCTCTGCCAGCGTGCGCGCGCGCGCGCACGTGTGTGTGTGTGTGTGTGTGTGTGTGTGTGTGTGTGTGTGTGTGTGTGTGTGTGTGTGTGTGTGTGTGTGTATGTGTGTGCAATTTCATCAGCAGTTGTTAGCTGATCACTTAAACACAACCTTTCATTAACTTGACATTCGAGGATCTTAAGTGGAGTGAAAAATAATGCTCAGAATAATGACAAGCGACGAGAGGAAGGTACGGATTTGTTCACCTGTGTGGCACGTGCTGTCGCCGAAGAACGGCATGGTCCGAGATCCGTCGCCTTGAGAAGGCCAACTGTGGAAGGAAGGCGTAGTCAACGGGGTCCTCGTTCTTCTGTTCCCGCTGCAGTTCTCTGTTGAAATTCTCCACGTCCTTCACCGAGTCCTTGGGGCTCCCTGTGTAACACAGGCTGCATTCAGTTAGCTGTCACAAGACAGTCTGAGAACCTCTGCATGTAATCCACTGAGGCTTTGGGGCTCCCTGCATGACACAATCTGCATTCTGTTAGCTATCAATTATTCTACATTAAAAAAGGTTGTCTGCATTATTCTGCTGAAAATCATATTTACCATTTACCATACAAGACCCCAAGGCGTGGCCACACCCTATCAGCCCAATTACCACACAAGACGTCACGATAACGTTCCGAGAGACCGGAAGTTGACGTGGCCACACCGTATCAGCCCACTTATCACACAAGATGTCAGGATAACGTTCGAGAGACCGGAAGTTGCCGTCGCCACACTCTATCAGCCCACTTACCACACAAGACGTCGGGATAACGTTGGAGAGACCGGAAGTTGCCGTGGCCACACTCTATCAGGAGACGTGCCGGCAGATCGGGTTTGCCGTTCTTCAAGTTGGTGGTGCTGGAATCGTACGGCAATCTGTAGGTCACCTTCAGTAGCCGTTTCCTCAGCTCCCAATGGCCTGTCCGTGTGTTGCTGATCAGTTTGACGTCATCCTGGCCAACGCACTGTCCATCCATGCACGTCGTCTGCCATTCCCTGGACTGGGTGTCGTTTGGCTTCAGACACAACATGATAATGATGTCGACGGTAGAGACGAGCCTTGTCCCTAATATGTCATCTGACATCCGAGGACATTAAGAACCAAGTAGTAGAAGAGACGAGAGTGATAACATTAATACATATACACGACAGCTTCTACTGGGGAAAGGGACGCAACTCTGTGCGGCCGGCGGTTTCACGGGAGCTCGTGAAGTATTGTTCTTGTTTTAGAATTCTAGTGATTGTATCGAGCGTGGAAGTGGTTTCATGGTTCTAGCAAGTGTGGGCAGAATCTGGACATCGAGTGTATATTGATCCAAACACATACAAAATTCCAAAGAACTCTACTTATTAAGATAAAAAACAGCATGCGAATTTTCAAAGTAATTCCCTTTATGAAGTTACAGAACGACACTTAAACAAAGTTAAACGGTGAAAAATGAGATGCAGAACTAGGTCACAATATTTTACTGAAAAAAGCTATCCACGTACAACTTAAGCATCGCAAATATAGCTTTCTTACGATCTTACTTACAGGATCGTCTACAGTGTGTACTTGTAAATGGCACATACTCCCAAGAAACGTCTATGACAAGTGGAGTGCCTCAAGGGTCTATCCTAGGCCCGCTTCTGTTTTGCATCTTTGTTAATGACTTGCCCCTGTGTCTTACACGTGGGTCAGTCCAATGTGATTTATTTGCTGATGATGGCACAATTAATACAGCTAATGACAACAGAGATAATATACGTAGGGATTTACAACAAAGTCTATACGATGTCTCTGGATGATGTTGTAGAAATCGGATGGCACTGAATCCGACGAAAACAAAATGCATGTTGATGGCGACGAGACAAAAACACCAGAAAAAACAGCTCCCTTTAAGTCTAACGTGTGAGACCACGCCAATAGTGCAAGTTTCAAAATATAGCCTACTTGGAGTAACTGTAGACGAGCAACTAAAGTGGGAAACGCACATCAACAACATTTGCAGAACTGTTTCTAGAAATATTTTTCTTCTTTCGAAACTGAGCCAAATTGTCAGCCAAAGATCAAAATTAGCCTTCTTCATTGCACACATTATGTCACACATTATGTCACATATGAACTATGTTTAAAATGCATGGGATGGATGTGCCTGTGTGCACATGAAGCAGCTGTATTCTCTCCACACACGTGCCGTAAAATTCTTGATGCCAATTCCTAATATAGACTACATACAAAAGTGTTGTACTCTCAAACTACTCCCTTTAACTCCCTTTAGACAAACAACTATTGCTCAACAAATGTTTTCTAATGCAAAAGGTTGTTCACGGCAAAGCCCTGCAGTATCTGAAAGATCTCATGATTCCTTCTGAACGTCTTCATGTTCATGGGAATAAACAGCTTTTGCCCAGAACAAGGATTGATATCTTTAAAACGAGTTTTTCCATTTCAGGCTCTTTAGCGTGGAATAGTTTAGCTCATCATCTCAGATAGCCTATTGAATTAAAAACATTCAAAAGGAAAGCATTTCAGGCACTCGCTAAGCCACCTTGATACTTCTTTATGCTTCCCTTTCTTTCTTTCTTTTTCCCGCTCGTCAGACAACTTCAAACAAACCGTATAGAATTTTATTGTTTTCCCTTCCTTGCTCTTGTAAAGTTTTAGATTTGTATTTCACAAAAGAACTGATTTTTTATATTTGTAGTTTGATGAAATATTTACTCTTTTTCTTTCCTCGTGGTCATCCTTTTTTCTTTTCTTTTTTTAATAATTTTTTTTGTATATATGCTTGTGGGTGGGTGTGATGTGCTTTGATTCTGGTTAGGTGTGTATAATGCACCATCGCTTAGCTTCCAATCTTGTTAGATGTGATCTTGTTTTATACGTAGATAGCTGAGATAGTCATTATTCTCACATTCCTTTATTCGTAAATATGATTTTGTAATTCTCTCTCTCTCTCTCTCTCTCTCTCTTCCTCTCTCTCTCTCTCTCTCTCTCTCTCTCTCTCTCTCTCTCTCTCTCTCTCTCTCTCTTTCCCGATTTTTTTCTTCTTTCTATTTGTCTTATTTTGCTTTATTATTGCTCTATTCGTATGTTCTGAAGTTTTAGACAGAAATTTGTTTTCGTTTTGTTTTTAGGTCGTTTTTTTCCCCGCATTGTATTCTTGTTTGATATATTGAGTGTTGCTGTGTTTGTCATCAGAGACAAATTTGCAACAACAACAAAAAAGCCGAATCGTGCTTAAATCTTTATCCTTGTGTAATGAAGTTTTTCTCTCTCTCTCTCTCTCTCTCTCTCTCTCTCTCTCTCTCTCTCTCTCTCTCTCTCTCTCTCTTATACGCGCTATTACTTGAACGGTTCGCATTGCTGTTGCCTCTTCTCATTTATTGCATGTCTAACTGTTCTTGCTTCCATTATTTATAATCACCATGCTTGTCTTAGCACTGTTTTTGTGCGTGCCTCTCTGCGAAATTGTCATTTGAACATTTCTCATCACGCACACACATACGCACGCCCACATACGCGTGCGCGCGCGCGTGGACCTGAAGACATAGTTACCTTTGTGACGAGTGTGTACAGCTGATACGTCACTTGGCCGTCATCAGTGGTTGTGGAGATGTTGACAATGACGCCACTGACGAGATATTTTCTCGAACTATCGCGCGCGTAGGTCATGTTTCCATATATTTCAATGTCGGCATTGCCACACTTGAAATTCGCCGCCTTGAAGCTGTCCACACAGGAAACAAACGTATGGCATATTAAACGCCACTAACAATGCTTGTTTGTTAATTGCAACACTGCTGTTCAGTTGTTGTTGTTGTTTTTTAAAGGGGGGGGGGGGATAATAATAAAAGATAGGCCAATATGCGCACCACCCCGTCTCTCAGAAGCTCTAGCAACTACCACCACAGATTGAGAGTACTGTTTGTGACTCTACACTGCTGATCGCATGTAAAGATACAAAAACTAACCAAACACTCACCTTTTTTACTGTAATTTGAAATATCTACACCGGATTGCCAAACGTGTGCAGTGTCCGTGTGTTTGTCTACGTCTACCTATGTATGTGTGTGTGTGTGTGTGTGTGTGTGTGTGTGTGTGTGTGTGTGTGTGTGTGTGTGTGTGTGTGTGTGTGTGTGTGTGTGTGTTGGGGTGAGCGAGCGAGCGAGCGAGAGAGAGAGAGAAAGAGAGAGAGAGAGAGTGGGAGAGAGAGAGAACTCGAACTCCAATTTTTTTTTACAACGATTGTAGTTTAAGTTCAGTCAAAACCTGTCAACTCAAACTAGTCCTTTCAAAGCAGCTGACATGAGAAGAGAGAGAGAGAGAGAGAAGAGAGAGAGAGAGAGAGAGAGAGAGAGAGAGAGAGAGAGAGAGAGAGAGAGAGAGAGACAGACAGACAGACAGACAGACAGACAGACAGACAGACAGACAGACATACAGACAGACAGAGACAGAGACAGAGACAGAGACAGAGAGACAGAGAGACACACAGAGAGACAGAGAGAGAGTTTTCTCCGCAAACTGCCTACAGTTGTATTGGAAAACTTCACGAATTGAATAGTAAGCAAATGATACTACTTTGATCTTCCTTGCTTCGCAACTGTGTCGTTGATGTTGTGTGCCTGATGTAATAATAATAATGTGATGGTGTGCAGTGGCAGAAGGCGACAAGCAGCGGAGTCAAGCAAAGAGGAGACACCGCAGTTTTCAGGCGTACAGCAATCGGGGTTTATTTCGCAGCAGACAATTGTCTAGTACTCCATCACAACTTGGCGCTGACCAGAGCAGGATGAGCGGAGAGAGAACCGTCACCAACAACAGCACACCTGTGACCGCAGCAGATTTCAGTGACCATGGCCCACACCGCAGCAGACAATCCAGTTGAAGACGGCCAGCCACCAGCACCACCGACGTCGTCCTACCCTTAAGGGAACGCCCAGCGCGAGCGGTTCAACCGCTCCATGCACATTCTGTTGCGTACGCTGCATCCGCAGCAGAAACCCCGGTGGCCCGTTCATCTGCCGGAGCTGGTCCATGCGTACAACAACATGCCTCACCCATCGACTGGCTTCGCACCCTACTTCCTGCTCTTCGGACAGGAGCCCCGACTGCCGGTGGACGACCTGCTGCGACGTCCTGCTCACACTGCAGCGGGCACAGTTGACTGCGTGCGGCAACACCGCCTCCGCCTCCAGAAGGCCCACCACAAGGCCTTCGATCAGCTGAAGCAAGCAAGCAAGCAGCCAAGAGGGTCCCGCTACACGGACAAGGCAGCCGCTGATCATGCGTTACAGATGTCTACATACGCCTGGAATCTGCTGTGGTCACCTCTTTGCTTGACTCCACTGCCTGTCGCATTCCTTTTACCACTGCACTCCATCACAATAATAATCAATAATAATAATAATAACGAAAACGTGTTAGGCGTATACTATGCTATAAACGTCATTAGGCGTTGTACAATAAAACACTGTGACAAAAACAGTCATCACAGTCACAATCAGTATACGTTTTAGGCGTATACTATGCTATAAACGTCATTAGGCGTTGTACAATAAAACACTGTGACAAAAACAGTCATCACAGTCACAATCAGTATACGTTTACCTTCAACCTCATCAGATCATACCAATCATTCCGTCAAACATATCCACGGAACATGTGTAACACACGATCAAACCGCACAATCACTTTTTGATGGTCAGAACTGACACAGCTTCCAGAGTTACAGGCAGCTGTAGACTTGTTGTCTAATCAAAGCAATACAGAATGTTAGTTTAACACCCATTGAAGCAGGGATAATAATACCACACACACACACACACACACACACACACACACACACACACGCACACGCACGCACGCACGCACGCAACCACCATCTCCTCTCTCTCTCTCTCTCTCTCTCTCTCTCTCTCTCTCTCTCTCTCTCTCTCTCTCTCTCCAATACTGGTGTTGCATTTATCAAATGTTCTACTGCCTTATTTACTGGTTGTATGTTCATAATATGTGGTATTGTCGTGTTTATTTGCGTTTGTAGTATAACAAGGACTGGCTTTTAGATAGGTCCAAATGGAGCTAACGCTAATATCCTTGAGTATTAAGTTTTCGAGTTCGAGTTCTCCCTCAAGCACAACAAATTCATTCACAGCTCCTTTAAAAAGTCAGACATCTGGCAGTTTCCCACAATTTATCTGTCTTGGACACTTGCCAGGTGTCTATTGCCATCCATGACCGAAGTGTAGATAATCTTGATCCAATATATCCGGATATAGTTCCCACAAACATGATAAGTGGATTAGCTCGATAGTTTGTATGTTCTGTTTTGTCTGAATAAATAACGTTATTTTTAACCTTTTAAGTGTTTGGATCTTGTTTCAGATGACCTCGGTTGAAGTGAACAGCATTACCGGAAATAAATCTGTCATCTTTAAGAGGAACGTAATAAATACTCCCGCTCCCCCTTCTTCTTTAATGTGTTTTAGACTACTCAACAAAACGGGTGAGTCAGTCAGTATAGTCAGTGTGGCGTCGGTCTGACTGTGTCGGTTGAAAGGTGAGTCAGTTATTAAGTGTGACGTCGGTCTGACTGTGTCGGTTGAAAGGGTGAGTCAGTATAGTCAGTGTGGTGTCGGTCTGACTGTGTCACGTTATGATTACAGAAATGCAAGTCGAGAGACTGTGGACTGTACCTGCATGGAAGACCAACACGCACGCCAGTAGATCTGGACAAGACTGTATAGTAATTTACTAAACGAACATGGTGTTTGATTTGAGCCGGGAAGAATGGCTGGATAAAGCCGCATCCTTCGATTAAACACTTAGGGCCCGCCAGCTCTGAAACAATAGCACACAGTTTTGTTTTTTTGTTTTTAATTAAAGAACTTTTTTTTATACTGAAGCAACGGAATACCTAAACAACAAAACATACACTCATGCCACACAGTATTAGCCAAACTGTGTGATAACTGGCTTTTTGCCATCAATAACTCTAAAAAAATAGCTTTTGATCTTGTTAATCATAATATTCTACTGAAGAAATTATCTTATATACAGCAAACTCCCCATTTGTCTCGTTATTTAAATCTTATCTGGAGCTAAGATCACAAAGTGTTTATGTTAACGGTGAATACTCTAATGAAGGCATTGTTCGTTGTGGAATTCCTCAAGGATCTATTTAAGACCGCTTCTATTTTTTTTTTTATCAATGATCTTCCCCTGCATATTACTAGCAATAAAGTTAATTGTGACATGTTTGCTGATGATACTTCACTAAATACATCTGAAAAAAAATATAGACACTGTTCAAAAGGAACTACAGAGAAGCATAAATGAAGCATCTGGCTGGTGTGACAATAATGCCATGATTTCACATCCTGCAAAAACAAAAAACAGATTCATAAATAGTATAGAAGCAGATTGTTGTAAATAACCACACACACACATACACACATACCAAAAAAAAACTAACAATTTCTTGGACATGCATGTATAGTCTCCCAGTGATTTGATTTATTACTCTTTCGTATTGTTCACAATTATCGATTGACATTGATTTTCTCCGTATGAACATATATATATATAGATATAGATATATCGTCGGTGACCGTTTAAAACCTCGTAACTCAGTTTTTCCGGTTTTGAGAAAAACACAAAATATTGTTTTAAAAATTCAGTTTTAATCGAAACATCAAGTTTTTAACACATGCACAATGGTAAGTACTGACGTTTGTTGTTATGTTTTTTCTTGGAGAAAAAGAGTAAGTTATGAACGATGTTTGCTAGAACATGAACATACGTGCTTTCTATCCTTAACACCTGATCCATAATGAAGATTTACGAGGATTTATCGCATAATCAAAACATACCACTTGAACGATCAGATGTAGTCAAAACAACCAGATTCTTTGACAAAAGCGTGGTTGCAAGTATGAACGTCTGTTGTATGATTTCACATCAAAACAATATTAACTAGGCATGATTTTTTGCTACAAAAGGCAGACACGTGGTTTTTGTACTAAACACTTGGTCCAAATTGAGGATTTACGAGGATTTTACTTTCAGAAAATATTGTTATTAATGGAGATTAATAGTCAAAAGCAAAAACAATCCACAGATCACATAGTTCAAAAATAAAAGTGACACTCTACAACTACTGGTTGCTTTCTAGCAATTAAAAAAATAAAAATGTAAACAAAATTAAACATTTGAAATAGTATGCCCTGTCCGGTTTATGACTGTAGTGTCCAAACAAAATTAATTATGTTCGATTCAAAGCAAAGAAGCTGACTATCTTTATGTAGACTTTCGTCTGGAACCGTCTATAATGTCGAGGCCTCTTGATGTCTGAAATACTGCTAATAGTGGGAGTTCAGAACGATACTTTTGACCGAGGTATCAGACTGACTTGACCCGCTACAATAAACTCAGAGAGGCACTGTCCGATTACATTTCGTCATGTGATAACACCATGCAAGTTATAATCCTTAGACTGCTGAGCATGTTCCTTTAATGTCCAAGGGTGCCTGCCTTGGAATCAGAACTGACGAGGTTCCTGTGTTCAGTATCCAGTCTCCATGAGGCAGTGCATCATAAAAGTGATGGTAGTCTTTGGGCAGTACTTTCTTCAGCTGCTGAAGATGCTGCCACTTGGTGCTCGTGATGCGCATGGGTGCCTTGTACATCTTGGTGATCGTGTTGTCATCAGCTTTGTTCTTTCTCCGTCTTTGTGGTAGGGGTCGCCACTGGTCAGTGTAATTGATCTTGTAGCTCACCAAACCATCCGGGAGGTATTGCAGACACCGTTGGTCCACAACTTGAGGATCTCCAGCACTGCTGCCTGGGCGAATGCTGCTTAAATAATTCAGCTTGGAGAAGTCTCTGAAGAAACTGTGGTCCACTTGTTTGACTTCATAAGGATGGTCTCTTCTTGCGGCAGTTATTACATCAATGTACTCGGCTGGGCAAAATATCTGGCGCCCCCTGAGTTTGCCTTCAATTGCAGAATGTGCAGATTCAACCTCCATCCAGGTGTGCCCCTTTTCAAGAAATTTCTGAAAGATGGTCTTCCTTCGGCTCACAGCAAAGTGAATGAGGGCATTGGACAGGGTAACATTACGATTCTGATAGCAGCACCCGTCTCTGTACAGAATCACTGTGCTGATAGAATCATCCACCATTGACTCTAGATGATCGAAACATGCAAAGTTGCTGCTCTTCAATTTCACCTCATGCCAGAAGTAACACATGACACCACGGTTAGACAGGTTGTAGATTGTAGTCATGACAGCAAAGCTTGTTTTGTAGTAATTTGCATTTGCAAATACACGTGGAGCCAGCAGGACTACCTGAAGGTCCATGGCGAGAACCATGATATTATCGTTTCATTCTTCCTTTTTTGTCTTGACTCTTCTTTTCTCTTTTCATGCTCCCTGAAGTCCTGTTCGGAGACAGTGCCATATTTATGTCCAAGACACATATTGCACTGATCTATTCTTGGTTTGTATATGGCAATGTTTTGCATCTTCATTTCCTTGAGTAAAACTTGTCTGGACACTCGGAGTTTTCCTTTGGAATCGCAGTACTATTAATAATAATAAAGTACATTTACCATGAGCTCATCAACGCCCTGAGCGCTCACATAATACATATTAACCTAAATATGATATTCTATACACATGTAGAGTATAGTCCTACCAAAATTACATAATTACAAAACCATCACACACACACACACACACACACACACACACACACACACACACACACACACACACACACACACACACACACTGACTGTAGCAGAAACTGGGTACCGATATTAGTTAGGATGGAAATACTGTGAGAAGAGGAAGGTTTTCAGTTTGGCTTTAAAGGATGACAGGGTTGAGCAGTGTCTAAGGTCTTGCGGGAGTGAATTCCGAATGTGGGATCCAAAGCAAGAGAAGGTGCGAAACCCATGGGTCTAGCGTTTGTATTGTTGGATTTCCAGCATGCGGGTGTCAGAAGAAGAGCGTAGTGTACGAGGCGGAGTGTAGACATGCAGCAGTTCAGAGAGGTAAGCAGGACCAGAGCTACCTATAGCACTGAAATCATACAAGCGACTTTATACTTAATACGTTCTGAAACTGGAAGCCAACGCAGTTTTTCCAGGAGAGGTGTTGAGTGGTGGTGATGGTGGTGCCAAGAG
>JABMCL010000813.1:1892500-1905000 GCA_018857735.1 Alviniconcha marisindica
AAAACTTTATCCTTGTGTAATGAAGTTCAATCAATCAGTCAATCAATCAATCTCTGACAATAGGTATTTCCCTGTGTATTGTCTGGTCTTATGCTCCCAAGCAGGTTCTCTCTGAAGGGAATAGTTTTCTTCTTCTCCTTTTCCCTTTGTGAGTGTGTGTGTGGGGTGGGGGCTTTTAAAGGGCACGAGATCATCGTTTGCCCACTGGCTGTAAAAAACACACAACGCGCTAAATCTAGTTCATCAACAGGATGCTTTTCTCTCTGGTGTAGCTGGATCTAGTTCTTCCATTTTCTACAACCGTGTCTCTACTATTCTAAATCTTAGTAATGCGTCTCTAAAGTGGCCATTTGTTGAACAAGTGTACTCTTCCGTATCAAATTTTGGTTTCATGAGTTTGTATTCAAACAACCTGTCACCTGAGTCGAGCTTGTCATGCCAACGTTGTCCAAAGCAATCGTTTAGACGTGGAGAAAAGGGCCTGAGAAACTTCCTTTCGTCCCCATCTCCCTGATTTTACCACACTTCACCGAAGCCTTGCCTTTGTAGCAGCTCTTTCACTCTTCCAGCCCAAGATACTTTGCCCCTTTCCGCCAGATTCTGAGAACATCGGTACGCCCCAAAAGGCAGCCGATCTTGATTCAGTTTCAGGAGTCTCAGCCAATATTTTATGCTGCGTATCTGAGAGCTGACGGCCAGCAGGTACCTACCGCTTTCATCAAACACTATGATGCTAGGAGTTTTGTTGCTTAATCTCAAGAACCTCTTGATGGCAAATAAATAAACGTTTTCAACTGTTTCCACTCTCCCAGTACCCCATTTCTCAGAGGCGTACAAAAGCGCTAGCTGTATTTGGGCATCAACGATCTTACTGAAACCACTCCCCAATCTGACCAATTTCTCTTTCTGAGTGCTTTCAAAATAGTGATAATGTTCCGTTTAGCCTTTGGTATAAACTCCGCTACTGCATGCGTTGTGCTTAGTTTAGTAGTTAATGCTATACCCAGGTGCCTAGGTCCTTGTATTCAACTACATCCCCGTAAGTCCATATTTCGTGTCGAGACAGGTGCCCCCTTTTCTAAACACTACCATACTGGTTTTTGCCAGATTCACTTCCAGTTTTAGTATATCTGCTTCGGCCTTGGGGTTATTCAGCTGATTTTGCAGACCCCTTGGTGTTAAGGACACCAGTGCCGCATCATCTGCAAACAGCAATAAGAAACTTTGTGCCATGTCCTGAACAAACTGAACCCTGTGAGTACCTTACGGTTGTGGCCAGCTCGTTAATGAAGAAGGAGAACAATAATGGGCTGCTACACTCCCCGTGCTTGAGCCCGACTGGGCAGGAGAACTCTTCTACTGTTCAGCCTGCGTCCACTCTGACAGAAGCCACAACAGAGATGTACATTGCTCTCAGTGCCTTTAGCATCTTTTCTCCGCCCCCGCCCTTCGTAAGATATCCCATAATATGTTCCTGTTCACGGAACCGTATGCTTTACGGAAATCCACAAAAGCAACATACAGCTTGCCTTTTGATTTTGCCAGGCCCTTTTCTAACATCGAAATCATAACAAAAATGTGATCCACAGTTGACCGCCCCTTCCTAAAACCATCCTGCTCTTCTACGAGCTTCCACTGACTTTCTGCCCACACTTAAAGTCGCTTATTTAATACATATGTATAGCACTTACTCAAAATACTAAGTAGGGATATGCCACGGTAGTTACCCGGGTCGTTAATGCTTCCCTTCTTGTGATGGCTAGGTTCTTGGCTCCTTTCAGTAATTTTGTTTTCTTTATCCTTGTAGTACAGGAGCTTAATTATGATTGCTTTGCCAACCCGATGAGCTCTTTCAATTGCAACACCGCCTTTGATCTTCATGCCCGTTTTAATGATGTTCATCACCTTGTCCTCAGTCTTCAATCGCTCATCCAATTTCTTCTCCACTTCGGCTAACCGCTATTGAACTGCCGCCGTGTTGTGTGTTTGTTGCGTGCTCAGCGCGGCTTGTGCTGTTTCTCTACGGTTCACAGCTTGTGAAAGTTCGCAGATCGCAGCAAACAGTTGGTCGACTGTTGTAGGGGAAATGGCGTTGCCCCGGTCGTTGTAGCTGCCGTCATTGGCAGAAGAGGTGCTGTCTTTCTTTCCGTTTGCGATCTTGTCATCGGTTGGACCAGGACGGGGTTCAACACCGCCGATCATCAACAACACAAGCAGTGTCGCCATTGCAATACTTGCTGCATACGAGTTCACACGAAGCCCCCTTACTCTTCCAGCTGCTATTCTGGCATTTCTCGTCAAGATGTTTTGCAGAACGGAACAGAATACACCTATGAGCGTCCTGTAGCACTCAAATGTACAAATCATTGTGCAATTAGTCCAATTACTGACAAGGTTAATAAAATCTCCCTCGCTCTGTACATATATATATATATATATATATATATATATATATATATATATATATATATATAATATGTGTGTGTGTGTGTGTGTGTGTGTGGTGTGTGTGTGTTGTGTTGTGTGTGTGTGTGTGGTGTGTTGTGTGTGTGTGTGTGTGTGTGTGTGTGTGTGTGTATACAAAGACAGAGAGAGAGAGTCAGGGAGACAGACATACAGACAGAGACATGCATATAGATACAGATATAATTATAGACATAAGCACACACATACACACAAACACTGCCAAGCAGAATAGCTACTTACCACAAGCACCAGTGTGCAGGTTGACTGTGTAGCCAGGGCGACACTTACACAAGCCAGACGCATTGTCGCATTTGGCGCGTTTGTCGGTACAGTCTTTGGAACTGTTGCACGGCGCGCCCTCTACACCCTTCGGCATGGCTGTAAACCGGGGGTCACCATCAACACAGGGCCGGCAACGGAAAGCCAGTGGTGCACGAATAAACAGGGATAAGAAATGGTGTCAAACTAGGGAATGCTCTGAAACTAGGAAAATACAATTCTACGCTTGTTCCCTCTGACTTTGTTAATGCGTCAAAGTCACCATGCGAGCAGACAATCCCCAGGGTCAGCGATGGAAACTGCCTTCTTGTCCACTACATGTTGTTTGTATGTACAGGTGGCCCAGTCAGTTACTTTCAAAACACCTGGACTGATCCCGATAAGATGCTGCTGACACATTGCCGTTATTAGCATCGTGTTTTTGCTGGCCAGAACTTTGAGGCCAAAGTAGAACGTTTTTTAAGAGTTCCATAAAGGAAAACGCGCCTCATACTGAAAAAAATACAAAATAAAAACAAATACACAAACAAACACATAAAGCTGACCCCATCACTTCTCTGTTTCAATCTCTCCACTGGCTCCCAATCCCACAAAGAAGTTAGTACAAGAACCCACGTTTCCATTTGAATGGAGTAAAGAAGTACTCGACTTCATTCGTCTCTGTTCTTACCACAGCAACCCCCCGCCCCCCTTTGAGTGTCTTTTGTTACCACAGTAATCCCCCCTAGGTGCGAAGAGTGTCTGCTCTTATCACCACCACCACCCTCCACCCACCTGTCCTTTCAGCGTCTTTGTTCTTACCACAATAATGTCCCCTTGGTCCTTTCAGTGTGTCTGTTCTTACCACGGTAACTCTCCCGCCGTTCCCCCCCCCCCTCCCACCCGCCCCCGTCCTTTGAATGTCTCTCTTCTTACCACGGTAATCCCCCCTGGGTCCTTTGAGTGTACCCCTCCCCTTTCCTGGGTCCGATTAGCGTATCTGTACTTATCACAGTAATCTCCCCCCCCCCCCCCCTCCGGTTAGTGTCTCTGTTCTTACCGCAGTAGTCTCCCCTGGGTCCAGTGAGTTTCTCGGAGAGCTTACAAGCGCATGTGCCTGTGAAATAGCTCGGTTTCTCAAAGGCACACGTCGCCCAGGCAGTGCAGTCATCGTCCGTGTAGCATTCACCATTAGTGAGGGCCTTTTCTACACACAAACAAAAGCGTCAAAACAACTAATTAGCTTCGTTTTTCTTTTCTTTTCTTCTTCTTCTTTTTAACTTTCATTATTCATCCACTGCATTCAGATAAAATACAAAGCTAATTAGTGAACCTTACTCGAAGACTAATAAGCCGGAAAACACGAACAAAGAAATAAACAGTTAAGCGTGAACATTTTATTGAGAAAAACAAGACCAAACAAAAACAGCTGGCTATATAGGCACAGAGAAATCGTTTTACTGACGAGTATAAATCAGCTTAAGCAACAGGTTCATGTACATGGAGAGCACTAAAAAAAAAGGCAAACAAGCAGACAAACCAAAACGCCCACAGCTTTTATCTGACGAAAAGTTGATAGTTGTGAAGAAAAGAAGAAGAAGCGAAAGAAAAAAGAAAAAGAAAAAAAAGGGGTGGGGTGGGGGCGGGGGAAAAATCACACACACACACACACACACACACACACACACACACACACACACACACACACACTCACACATACACACGCACGCACGCACGCACCACACACACACACACACACACACACACACACACACACACACACACACACACACACACACACACACAAGCACCGCGCCCGCACACACACACACACACACACACACACATACCACACACACACACACACACACACACACACACACACACACACACACACACACACACCACACACACACACACACCACACACACCACACACACACACACACCAAACCCCCACACACACACACACACACACACACACACACACACACACACACACACACACACACACGAAAAAGAAAGCCGAAAGAAGAATAAAAAGAGACTTTTGTCGTAAGGCCAGTGCTAGTGTATTCCATATTTACTGTTCAATTGTTACAGAATACAGGCCCACTTGCCTCATCACCGGTTTTTTGCATTAGTCACACTCAGTGCCAGTGGCATCGTTGGAGGCTGTCCTGCTCCGCACTCTGAGTCATAGACTGTCGACGTCAACAGCACGCTGACAATGACGTGCAACGTAGGCCATAGTGCAGCGTTTAGACAGTGTCACATGATTTAGTTTAGATTATTATTTTGTGTGTGTGTCGAAACTTCCGATTTTAGTCCCCACAAGATTTTGCACGTGAAGGTACAACCGAAGCTCAAACATGCCAGCAAACACTGCAGCTATATCGACTAAAGATCGATTCACGCTGCAAACACGAAGACAATACGAAAGATGTGGCTGGTTCATTCAATATCTATACGTGGAAAATTCTGTTCCCACGCCATCTTTCTCTTATACTCCCAGATAGGTTGCTGGCCACGTGATCTCTTATTTTGGCGTATGTGGGATTGACCTGGAAGATGTGCAAATTAGCTTTCTAAACGCTTCTCTATAATTATTACACGACAAAATCTCCAGCTCTCAGACTTGTCATTGGATGGTCAGAACATTGAAAATGTTTTTCTTTTCGTTTTCAGTGATCAAGTAGGCTGACTAGGTCTCATTGTCAACAACAAATTCCGATGGCAAGCCCAGATCGAACACTATGCAAAAGCATGTCAAAAAACAACAACTGTTTCTTCTTTCTCAACTGCAACATATCATCAACATCGATACCAGAAAAATCTTCTGCAACGCTCACATAAAACCTCACACCGATTATGCGTCAGTAGTGTGGGATGGTTGTGGCGAAGTACACTTAAACAAATTGAAATCTCTACATCGAAGGGCAGGTAAATTAATCCTTCCTGATCCTTCCCTATCTACAGAGCAAAAGACGAGCGCACTTGGAATTTTAAACCTACCGCAACAGCTCGCTTACAATAAAGGAATATTTATGCATAAAGTTCTTAATAATTATTCCCCAAACTACCTTGCACAACTCTTTATTAGTCACCAGTCCCACTACACTAACTCCAGGAATAACCTCTACGTGCCAAGGCCAAGGCTTGACTTATTTAAAACTAGCATATCCTTCGCTGGAGCGTCCCTCTGGAACTCCCTGCCTCAAAATATGAAATCATGTATTTCTCTTCCTTGTTTGAAGCGTAATATGCACAACTATATGTCTGAAAATAACCTTTCGTCAAATTTGGACCGATTTGTTTGAATCACACGTTTGCCTGAATATTTTGAGTGTGGTATACATGTATGTACATGAAAGAAATTTAATTCTTATGTTTCTGTACATTTGTAGGAATTGTGAAACTGCATTAATGAATTGCTTAATCGTGCTTTTACTATTTGTTTGTGGTATTGTCGTGTTTATTTGTGTTTGCAGTATAGCAAGGACTGGCTGTTAGATAGGTCCAAATGGACCTAATGCAACTATCCTTGAGTATTAAAGTTTTCGAGTTCGAGTCCGAGTTCTATTTCGAAAGAACATGTTCGAAAAACTGATGTTTCTATGTGGAAGCTCCGTACACGTGTCCGCTTGAGTCATGCAGCCATAAAGCTGTCAGCTAGGAGCCTCGTGCCTTTCTGGTGCCCTAAGAAACGTGTCTGTTCCTTTCAAAGGTTTGAAGCTGTCTTTTCTGTGTTGTGTTACAGAACACCCTTCATGTACAGAAGTGAACACTATCACTTTGAGATTTCTGCCCAGGTGAAGTGAGTTTGATGCACATCCAGTAGACGTCATGCAAAGTGAACACAACACATTTACATATAATAGTAACACAGGCACATGACTACCATCGCCTTAGTTTGCGACATAAATGGTTTAGGCATCATGCGAAATAAAGACTGTCACTTTAACATTTTCAATTACTGGCACAGGCACATCACTACAGCCATCGTAGCATACCACATGAACGGTTGAGGTACAAGGTGATACTGAAACATAGTTACGGAACTTTCACATGATAAGTCCACTCACTGCACTTGTGTGTGACCTGTTCGCAGACCGTGCCCTCGCCTACGCACAAGTCGGGGTCGTCCTTGCAGTCGGCGTTGAAGCCAAGACCTGAAACAGGAGCAGGTCCGTTACGACCTGAGGTCAGTCAACTGAGGCAAGAGGCATCTGCCTTCCTCTCTTGTCCCGCAATTACGGCGGTGCGTGGCTTCGTGCACACCGCAAGGGATATCAGTACTTAATAATCATCAAATGAGCACAGTCTACTTCGGCAACAAAACACAGGCAGTGAAAATAAGATTGACGGGGCGTTCCAAAGAAAGGTCAACAAATGTGAGAAAGAGTACAACCAAAGTAGAGTCAAAAAGACGCTCAGCAAACACATTAGTCAAAGAAGAAAATCCCCCAGCCAAGCTCTGAAGGAAGAGAAACGGGGATGGACGGAAGCTCAGTGTAACTTTGAAAAAAGCATGAATTGATGTCCAAAAGAGAGAAGAAAAAAGAAGAAGAAGAAAACACACACACACACACACACACACGCACACACACACACACACACACACACACACACACACACACACACACAAACACATACACGCACACACACGAAACATGATGCTATTTCCTCAGATGCATAGACTTCCAAAGCAATGCAAAATGAGCTTATTCATGGTCCTTCAGATATGATAGTGTGTAGCCGTCTGCTTACAAATCAACGTATTTTTTTATTTTGGAAAATTTCTGACAGGCGATGAAGAAACATTAACAACGTTATTTATAAGTAGGGTTTGATGTTTTAATGTCCTAGTTATGTCTACCAAGGGCCATAAAGCTGTGTAATAAAACCTTTTTTAGCACACTCAGAATGTACTTTGGAATGCTATTTCGAGTTGATGCGTTTTAGTTTACAGTAGGCTGTTTGGCAGATTTTGATTATGTGTTGCTTCAATGATAAACCTAAAGTTCCTGGATGTTCTGAAAACACAATTTCGTGTGTACTGACCACAATGGAGGATGGTAATATATCAACAGTGACAAGAAGACGGAGAAGGTGTTGAGAAGAGAATGGCTTCAGTTTTATCCTCATAAAGTTTGAGATGGTTGTTGCACATCCCTTTAGTGAAGTTGATTTTTTGAAGGCAGGTGCTGTCCGCAAAAAGCTGATGCTTGACTGAGTGATTTGCTATGATGTCTGAAAGTGGAGTTGTGTACAAAACAAACAGTACAGGTCCCAGCACTGAGCCCTGTGGAACACCAAACATGAGAGGCGAAAAAGAGGAAGCAGAATTGCTAACAACCACAAAGTGATTTATGTCCCTAAGGTACGATCAAAACGGTAGAGCGGATGTCAAAGGCAGTTTCGAGACAGGAAAGAAGAATTTGGCGATCTATAATATCAAACGCAGCTGAAAGATCCAATAAGAGCAGAAGAGAGATTCTGTCTTCGTTCATAGCGTTTAGCAAATCCTTTACAACGCACAGAAGTGCGGTCTCAGTGCTGTGTCCGGTGCCGTAGGCTGACTGGTAAAGGATTGCTGAAGCTGTTTCATTGGAAGTGTGCAAG
This sequence comes from Alviniconcha marisindica, assembly GCA_018857735.1. NCBI lineage: Eukaryota > Metazoa > Mollusca > Gastropoda > Provannidae > Alviniconcha > Alviniconcha marisindica. The sequence goes on from JABMCL010000813.1 coordinate 1,900,849, forward strand.
GAGCTTGTGTAGAACGACCTTTTCAAGAATTTTAGACGGAAATGGTAGATTTGAGATTGGACTGTAGTTTTTCAGGACATTTTGGTCATGGGAGTTTTTTTGGAGCAGGGGTTTGACAATAGCAGTTTCGAAGTCTGGTGGTACAAAATCAGATAATAATGTATATTAAGTGCAGTGTGTAACAGCCGGGAAAAGTGGGTGGGGGATAAAGGGTCAACCCGTAGAGGGAGGGCCAAGAGCTGGTATACCAGAAACGCACGCGTGAATCTGTGAACATTCTATTGTGACAAAGCATTTGCATGATAAACCAAAGTCAAGCTACCTACCGACATTGGCAAAAACAAAAACATTTGCAAAGCTTGCAGCTGGACAACAGCTAACTTAGAAATCTGGGAGCATTCAACAATGAAATAGACTTGAAATGCTTGGTTTCGATTTATCCGAGTGGGAAAAGGGGAAAACATGTTCGACTTAGTTGATATTCGGCTCATCCGGTTTTGACTTATCAATTGTAAAATTAGTCGTACAAAGAGGACATTGGTCGAGAAATAAAAATAAACAATAACCAAAAAAAAGGAGGGGGAAAAAAAAGGTTCGACTTAAGCGAAGTTCGACTTAGCCGTTTTTGACTTAAGCGTATGCGACTGTACATTTATTGCAACGTCATCAGATACTGTGTGTGGTCACCGTCCTCCTATACTCACCACAAATATTGTAGCCATTGGCGGATCTAGCGCAGGTAGTGCCCTCTTCGCAAGGTTCCTCAGCTCTGCCGTAATTTACGGTTGTGCAGTTCTGTCCCTTGGCTCCCCCTTGCGATATAAATATTACAGTAAAACCCTTTTACCGCCCCCCCCCCCCCCCCCCCCCCACCCCACTCCTTTCCCCTTCTACAAGCCATCACCCGCTATCTTTATCACACACACACACACACACACACACACACACACACACACGCACGCACGCACGCACGCACGCATTTACTCACTCACACACACGCACGCACGCACGCACACACACACACGCACGCACTCACGCACACGCACGCACGCACGCACGCACACACCACACACACACACATGCACACAGAGACACAAACACACACAAACCACACCACACACACGCGCGCACACAGACACCACACCACACACACGCGCGCGCACACACACACGCACGCACACACACACACACACACACCACACACACACACACACACACACACACACACGCACGCACGCACGTTCACACACTCACACACACCACACATACGCACCGACACACCACACGCACACACACGCATGCATGCACGTACACACCCATACACACATTAAAATGATTAAGTAAAATTATATATTTTGAGATCTTTGTGATTTTGAAAGTTAGTGGCCAATCTGGACAAGCATTGTGACTGTATCCGAAGCGCCCATTCGTGCGAATCGTTATCGTAAATAGCGTTGTGAGTGTTGTTGGTATTACAGCTAAGTTTCCGGTTTTCTTGACGAAGACGTGATTTTGAGCTGTTGTGTTTTGTTATTATAGTTGTTTGTTTGATGTTTATTTAGCTTTTGCCATTTTTCTTTGTTTGGTTGTTGTTGTTTTTGATTTGTTTGTTTTTGTTTTGTTTTGATGGTAACATTAATATTTTGCTGCTGCTTGTGATGTGACTTTTAACAATTTTGTCGTCGATGACAATATCGTTGTTGCGCGTGCTGTAAGTGGCAGAGTCGTTGTCAATGGTGATATTGTTGCTGTTAGCGTTGTTGTTTGTGGTATTGCTGTAAGTGGCACAGTCGTTGTCAATGGTGGTATTGTTGCTGTGAGTGTTGTTGTTTGTGATATCGCTGCAAGTGACAGTTTTGTTGTTGATGATGACACTGTTGTGGATGTTTCGTTTTTGTTTTTGTTTAGTTTTTTAACTGTTAGGAACAGTTTTGTCGCCGATGATAATATTATGTTCAGATGGTTGTTGCTATTGGCGCTGCTGTTGTATACTTACTGCATATGCCTTTGATGCACAGACCGGATAGACACAGGTCCCGTTTTTTACCCCTACAGTCCTCCAGCGCCAATATCTCTGAAGAAATAAAGATAGGGACAAACTGTTGTGTACACTGAAATCAGACGCGGCTAAACAATGTGCCCAGTGCAAGAGCACCGTGAACTCAATTTCTGTGTGTATGTGTGTGTGTGTATGTGTGTGTGTGTGTGTGTGTGTGTGTGTGTGTGTGTGTGTGTGTGTGTGTGTGTGTGTGTGTGTGTGCTTTTTCTCTCCCCCAATCTTTCTTTCCTTCTTTCATCCTTTTTCTTTATTTTTTTATTTGTGCTTGTTTTTGCTATTCCTATTGCGTAGGAAACGCAATTCCACTTCCTTTTTTTTTTTTTTTTTTTACTGAAACCATTGCATCTCACCAAAAGGTGCCTAGAATGGCAGGACTGGTTTCTGCAGAACAGCAGTTTGCTTTTGTAGCCACTTGCAACGCAAGTTTGTATATGACTGCACTTAAACAAGACGTACTCTGGACTTCCCAAATACAGATTAGTATCCCTTTAATGGGGATCAGGGATAGCTCAATGGCAGAGCGCCGGCCTCGTGATCCATTGTGAGTTCATAAAAGATCCTGGCCATTTTGCCAAAAGTGCAGGTGGCAGCTAGGTTACAGTTAAATACGCAGGTACCCCGCATATGTAGTGACTGTAAACTAGTGCATGGTTTTATGCTTTATGGTGTACACAGAACGTGCGCCGAGATGGCTGTAGTTTCACGTGGCACCAGCCATGTAACAGCCACATAGCGCTGTAAGTAGCCTACACCATTTTGATGGATATTCCAAACGCGCTATAAAATGCTACGGTTAGTCACTCAGAATTGCATGCGACAAGAGCGTAGTGAGTCTGCCCGAGAACAGAGAACAGCGCTATATAACAGAGATGGATAATAACAGGAATAATGTCCGGGGCATACAATAGCCTAAACATCTACTACTGTTGATGACGGTATCTAAAGAATTAAATAATGGGGTGAAATACACGATTATCTCTTAGTTGACTTTCCTTCTGCAATGGGGTAAAAATCGTTTAAAAAAAAACAGACAGACAGACAGACAGACAGAGATATATATTCCTTAAGAAGAGGAAGAAGAAGAAGACGAAGAATGGGTACTTGGAGCGTCTAACCCGCACAGGCCCTAAACTCTTACACATTATTTAAATGTACATGTTTACAAGATTCAATGCATAACACACACACACCACACACACACACACACACACACACACACACACACCACACACACACACACAACAAACAGAACACAAGAGACAGAGGAACAGAGACGAGACACAGAAGACAGAGAGACAGAGAGGACAAAGGAGAGAGGAGAGACAGAGAGAGAGAGAGAGAGAGAAGGGGAAGGAGAGAGAGAGAGAAGGACAGAGAGAGAGAGAAGAGAGAGAGAGAGAGAGAGAAGAGAGGAGGAGGAGGAGAAGAGAGAGAGAGAGAGAGAGAGAGAGAGAGAGAGAGAGAGAGGCGTACTAGGATAGAAGGAAAGGTACAGAAGGAGAAAAGGCTTTCTGAAAAAAGAAAGGTTTTCAGAAAGGATTTTGTTTTCTTCTTCCTTCCCCCTTTCTCATCGCGTCTTCATCAATATCATATATATACTTTTTAAGAGCAGGCAGGACCGATCTATTTGATATCTTTATGTGTCTCTACGTATCCTAAAGTCTCCTCGAGGTATTCATCGTCAGACTTGTGTGGAGCACGGCGAAATGATTTTATTGAACAAAACTTTTAAACAAGAATGACTGCTAGCGTTCTAAAACAAGATCCAAACACATAAAAGGCTCAAAAGAACGCTATTTATTAGGACAAAACAAAACCTGGAAATGTTTGGTGTAATCCCCTTTATCAAGCTACAAAACGACACTTTACATTTAAAAGGTGAAAAACGATGAAAAATGAGTTGGAAAGCTAAACTACTTACCTGTATTTGGTTGAGTTATGTTGTTTTCCTATTTTTCGCCGTTTAACTGTTGCTTAAGTGTCGTTTTGTAGCTAAACCGTTTATGTGTTTGGCTTTTATTGAGCGTTCCCTGTTTACTTATATTACTTATATATGTCTACACACAGGCAGCATGCGCACACAATACATGCAT
>JABMCL010000813.1:1910000-1927500 GCA_018857735.1 Alviniconcha marisindica
GTAGATCCTGGGGAGGTATGCAGTGTTTGGCTTGCGAATCGTCTGGCTTCGGTCGAAATACTGAATTCTCTCTCTGATTACTACAGAAATTAATGGCAATGTGCTGATGCACTCCCGCCCCCTTTTGCCCAGTTAAGAATAATTGGTTTCAGTGCTGCCCCTTGATGAGCAAACAGAGAATTGCTCTTGACCAATTGGCGTTCTACAGTACAGTGTTTTCTAGTGTTGCCCTGTTGCTTGTTGTTGCCATCCACAATTAACCATTCGGCTGAAGAGAGAGAGAGAGAGTTGGGGTTGTTTGTAGTAATACAACTTTTTTGTGTCTGTGTAGAGAAATTTGCTTTCTGGCTCGTCATTTACATAAAAACATTCAATACAATTAACAATAAAACATCAACAACTCAATGAAACACGGAGCTAAAAACTGCTCAAATACAAGGAAAATACTTAACAATAACAATGTACACACACACACACACACACACACACACACACACACACACACTCGCACGCACGCACGCACCAGCACACGCACGCCGCACCCCCCCCCCCCCCCCACACACACACACACACGCACACGCGCACATTGTTCTTCTGGCTCACCAATAACTTAAAACATTCAATAAATTACAATAAAACAAAATTCCTTAAACAACAAAACACTAAAATCGAAACACTCAATCGACCACAACATATAAATTGTAGGCAGCATTTATGAAGTAATATATTAAATCCAGGCAGTATATAATTCCTCACACGCACGCACGCACGCACACACACACAAATGTTCAATAAATATTATAATAAAACAATCATTCCTTAAGTAAACATCAAACACTAAAATCGACGCCTGTGAGTAAGAGTAAGCTGACTCGACAAGGAATCTTATACAAAGTAACTGCGGACAATACTTTGTGTTGACTCTCATTTCGGTGTTCGTTCCATCCCTGTGTTACCGAAGTAGCACGTAAAAGATCCCGGTCAGTCTGCCAACAAATGCAGGTGGCATGTACCGGCTATTCCATACTGCACACATGCACCCTACGTATGTGGCTTGGAATGAAGTAGTAAGTAAGTAAATATGGTGCTTAATGTCCACAGAAACCATAAGGCTTATTAAGGACGGGGGGGGGGGGGGGGGAGGGGGGGGGAGGGAGAGGGAGATTATATACCTATCGCTACACTGTCACCACCAGAATGACTTCTGCACTAAGGTGGGCAGCGATGAGAGCCATTGCAATGTTTCATAGTTGTGAGGGACAAAGACACAAGACAGTATCCTCAGACCACAACTTTTGAAGTGAAAGGAGAGCCGAAGCAGATTCGAACAGAGGTCCCTCTGCTTACCAGCCTAACGCCTTACCGCTAGGCCAAACGGGCTCACAGGAATAAGTGACACTGTAAGCTGGTGTATGGTTGCATGGAGTATACAGAACGTGTGCCGAGACGGCAGCAATTTCACTTGGCATCAGCCATATAACAATCTAACAACGTTGTAAGCACACCACTTCGGTGGACATAAAAAAAATAATAATAAAAAACGCGCTGTAAAAGGCTACTGTCACTCTTTCAGAGTTGCATACAAGAGCACTGTGACCGTGTGGGAGAGCGGAGAACGGCAGTGTATAAAAGCGATACACCTTACCACACATGGTTCCGTTCTGCTTGGAGACGCCTTTGTTACACCGGCAGTACCGCTCGTTGATACAGGAGGCGCCAGACATACAACCGCTATATTCAAATGGTGTAGTTTCGTTTCGGCAGAAATGGTAGGCCTTGGTGCCCGGTCTCATCCCTGTATGACGCAAATGAGGTTTTCGTTAGCTGATTGTTTTTCACGCTCAGTTCTACAATCGAGGAATTTTAGTGTCCGCGATTACCAGGCGATAAATGCACAAGTGAGGTGTCCTGTTGGTAAATAGTCACTCACGCGTTCACGCTTGAAGTAAGCCAAGACACCAGAACAAGGGATGGGGGGGGGGGGGGGGGGTAGTGGGGGACTGCATCTACATCCCATGCATATAGTGGTAAATAGTGTTAAACAAATGCGTCAATATTGCTTGGAAAAAAGAGGGGAAAAAAACCTAGACGTCTAAGTTAAAACATCAGAATTGCATTTAGACATTTTCAAACACCTTCACTGTCGTGCAAATTGCATAGCAGGGAATAAAATGAGAAATTTGAAATCATTTCTCTTTTTTTCTTCTTTTCTTTCTTTTCTTTTCTTTCGTGTCTCCGGTTTCACATTGCTCCACTTCTGCTCTTCGGTGTCCCGGGTTATCACACTGGGTGTCTCTCTGTCGCTGCTTAAGTTTTGCACCAATGAGCTGTCGATTGAGCTTGGGGCGCGGGGCGTGGGGGGGGGGGGGGGTTACTCTTTTTATATTTTTTTAAAATTATATACACCTATTTTATACGGATAAAAGAGAAAGATTTCCAAACCTGCCCGTCTCCCCTACAGTGAACGCAGAAGTAAAGGTGAAAGATGAACCTGAGCTGTTCAGTGTTCTCTTTTAAAGTCGACAATTGGCCCGCATACATCTTTACACGACCGGCTTGCAGAAACACTACGTTTGTGCATAAACATCCTTGTTAGTGTTGCTGTGAATTGACGCTAAGCCTGCACACACACACACACACACACACACACACACACACACACACACACACACACACACACACACACACAAGCTTTTTCTCTCCCTTTTGTTTCGTAGCCATACTTTTAAAGGTTAGATGGGTACAGGATCTACTTACGGCAGAATTTGAGGAGCGGATCGCAGATAGGTATAGTACCACACTTGGAACCTACGGGTTCACCGCAGTAACCAGACGGTACTGAAACAAAGGTGGCATCTGATTAGATGATAATGTGTGAGTGTGTGTGTGTGTGTGTGTGTGTGTGTGTGTGTGGTGTGTGTGTGTGTGTGTGTGTGTGCGTGTTTGTGCGTACGTGCGTACGTGTGTGTGTGTGTGTGTGTGTGTGTGTGTGTGTGTGTGTGTGTGTGTGTGTGTGTGTGTGTGTGTGTGTGTGTGTTGCCCAGCTGAGTAGTGTTCACGTGCCCTCACAGGCGTTGTTGCATCTGCTCTGCTCATTATTGTAAATTTCACTTGATTACTCTCCTCGTTTCATTAGTTGACGTGATAGCATTGTTCCTCGTGATGTGGCCGTTATCGTGGTACCAGTTTTGAGTGTCATTTCCACTGGAAGTGAGGACAGTTGGTCTTGTTCTGTTTCTGCAAGTCATGACTCTGCTCTCTGTTTTACACTGCTTGCCGCCAGCCGGTCATGTTGAGCCTATGTTCAATGACAGCGTGTTCAGTGCAGCCGTGCGTCGCAACAACAGTGAACTACACAACACAGAGAAGAAAGTGTTGTTTGCCACCTGTGCCGCCCCTGTCCCCCGCTACACTCGACATGATCTTCTGTCTCTGGAAACCGCTGCCACACCTCCCCCCTTCCTCTACCCCCAGCTGATCGCACGTCTATCACATCTCGGCATTGCAAGAAACGTGCCCAGAAAGCCGCGCCGATCAAGAAGAGGAGGGAAGAGTGAGCGGAGGAAGATCAATGTGATCGTCGGTTTTCGTGATCGACTTCCATCGAATTCTTCCAGCTCTTCAATCCCCTGTCACCAGTCTGCCGAGCTTGACTTTTACCGTTTGGATTCAGTTGTTCTCCCTCATTCTGACGAGTGTCAACACAACACTACCGCCGTACCACCTGCCTCTCCACCCAGTTACCGTGACGACCTCTCAGCCTCCTCGCCCAGCGCTCCGCTGCGTCCCCCTGAGACAACTGCTACATATTCCCCTTGGTTCTTCCTCAGCCGAAAACACACTCCTAATTGTCTGCCTCTTCAATGCAAGATCCGTCGGCACATCCAGGATGAGGTCTGACATATGCACCTCCATTCAAGACAACAACATCGACATCATGCTGCTGACTGAGACCTGGCTGCGCCCTGCCGGTGACGAGGCCAAGATCGCCGACCTGGCTCCGCCTGGGTACTCGGCCCTCTCCTTCCCCCGCTCTGCAGGGGGGTCCGGCGCAAAAGGCGGGGGCATCGCCTTCGTCATAAGGGACTCTCTTAAGCCGCATGTCTCTACCACATCGTCCTTTACTGCTCAGCACCCCTGCTGTGAAACCGCACAGCTGACTCTAACCTACAACAAGCAACTCTCCAACTTATTTTGTATCGACCGCCCTCCACACAGCAAAAGGAACAAATTCTCTGACTCCATATATTTCGATCAGTTTTCCGATTTTCTTGAACACTCCGACAGTCTGCCTGGCAAAATACTTCTTACGGGTGACTTTAACTTTCATTTTGAAAACGTGAAAACAACTTCAGAATACTGCACGATATCATAGACATGTTTAACCTAATCCAGTTTGTTTCTGAACCTACTCACAACCTAGGCCATCTGCTTGACTTAGTGTTTTCCAAACAAAGTGATAACAGCCTCATTTCTACAAAACTACACCATGGACTAACATCTGACCACACAGCCATCTTGTGTAAACTCTCTGTATCTGTACCGGTACAAAAACCTGAAACTTTCTCGTACCGATGCCTCAAAAAAATTGACACCGGCGCCTTTAAACAAGATCTCTCTCAAGCTGTTTCACAAACTAGTTCTATCAGTGACTACAATAACCATTTCTGTTCTGTCCTCGACAAGCACGCCCCTCTCTGCCGTACAAGGAAGCCGACGCCCTGGTTCAGCAGTATCGCGGAACTGTTCAGTGAGCTGAAACGGGAGTGTCGGCAGGTGGAAAGACTATGGCCCAAATCTAAGCTCGCCGTCCACAAACAAATCTACGACTCGATTAAACAAAAAATAAAACAACTTGTACAAACAAGCCTACTGCTCTGTCAAAATTCAGTCCAGCACAACTTGTAAACAGCTTTTTCAAAACTTCAGCACCAAAACTCTTCTCGGCAACAACAGTAACAACAACAAAATCTTCACCTTTTCCTTCAACGTTTGACTCTGACCAATGTCTTTTCTGATTACCTCACCGAGAAAATCCGCACCATCAGAAACAATTTTCCTCCAACAAACCCAATTGCTTGCCCTGCTACCTCTTTCGCTGGAAATCCCTTGCTAACTTTTGAGCCTGTCACTGATGAATTTGTTTTTAAAACAGTCAACAGTGCACCCGCCAAATGTACCTTGTGAACTCGATCCCATTCCCACCATGCTTCTTTTTGAAAAGCTTGACATCCTCTTGCCGACCATCACGAACATCATCAACACATCTCTTACCACCGGCATCGTACCACGTGATACTAATAATAATGTAAATTTATCATGCGCTCATCAACGCCCTGAGCGCTCACATGATACATATTAACCTAAATATGATATTCTATGCACATGTAGAGCATAGTCCTACCAAAACAATTTACACAAAGTATTATATACACACACACACACACACACACACACACACACACACACACACACACACACACACACACACACACACACATTGACTGTAGCAGAAACTGGGTACTGATATTATTTAGGATGGAAATACTGTGAGAAGAGGAAGGTTTTCAGTTTGGTTTTAAAAGATGACAGTGTCTAAGGTCTTGTGGGAGTGAATTCTAAATGTAGGGTCTAAAGCAAGAGAAGGTGCGAAAGCCATGAGTCTGCGTTTGTATTGTTGGATTTCCAGCATACGGGTGTCAGAAGAAGAGCGTAGTGTACGAAACGGAGTGTAGACATGCAGCAGTTCAGAGAGGTAGGCAGGATCAGAACCATTTATAGTACTGAAACACATACAAGCGACTTTATACTTAATACGTTCTAAAATGGGAAGCCAGTGCAGTTTTTCCAGTAGAGGTGTTGAGTGGTGGTGACGGGGTGCCAAGAGAACAAGTCTTGCAGCAAAGTTCTGAATTTTCTGTAGAGGTTAAATGACAGAATTAGGTGTACCCATGAGGAGACCGTTGCAGTAGTCAAGCCGTGAGAGGATATCGGAGGTAACAAGAGTTTTGGTTACGTCTTCAGTGAGAAACCTTCGGATTGAACTAATGCGTTTAAGCTCGAAATAAGTAGTTTGGCAGATTTTTATGAGGGGCTTCTTCATGGACAGTTTTGAGTCCAGAATGAATCCAAGGTTCCTGGCAGAATCAGAGAAGGGGATGTTGTGAGAGCCAAGAGCAATCGAGTCAGGGAGGGAGACAGTAGAAGGTTTCAAGGAAGACGAAAAGGGAAAGAGAAGAGCTTCTGTTTTGTCGTCATTCAGTTTGAGCTGATTTTTCATCATCCATGTTTCTATGTCGTCTGTGCATGCATTGAGTCCTTTGGTGAGGTTGGTCACTTCACTGAGCTCGCCCTGATCGAAAGACTGTCATCGTCAAACCTCTGTTGAAAAAGCCATGACTTGACAAACAAATTTAAACTACCGCCCCATTTCTAACCTTCCATTTCTATCCAAAATCCTTGAAGAAATCGTTCTCTACAAACTTCTCTCCCATCTCCAAGAAAACAACTTCAGCAACCCCTTTCAAATCAGCCTATCGAGCATGGACACAGCACCGAGACCGTTTTGTTACGTGTTGTAAACGATACTCTCTCCGCTCTGGACAATGACAACATTTCTGTTCTTCTTTTGTTGGATCTTTCTGAAGCTTTTGACACTACTGACCACCAAATTCTCCTCTCCCGCCTGAACTCTGTGTTTTTGCAGTCTGCTGCATTTCAGTGGTTTCTTTCTCAGACAGATAGTCTACTTCAGTCAATAACGCGTCTTCATCACCATCACAGCTCATGTACAGTGTGCCTTAGGGCTGAGTACTGGGGCCAGTTCTCTTCGTCGTACACAGCACCTCTTTCCTTTTTTCTTTTCTTTTTAATACCACAATAACACATATTGTATATTTTTTAACTCAAAGAACAGTTATTGAAATACAAACATTGAATATTAAACAACCTAATAATATAGGTAACTTACACACACACACACACACACACACACACACACACACACAACACACACACACACACACACACACACACAGAGTTTCAGTCGTTGGGAGAGAGAGAGAGAGAGAGAGAGAGAGAGAGAGAGAGAGAGAGAGAGAGAGAGAGAGAGAGAGAGAGAGAGAGAGAGAGAGAGAGAGAGAGAGAGAGAGTCGTACTTTACTCTAAACATAAAGATCAGCAAGTGATAACGGTTGTGTCTCATGCCTTTCCTCTTGGTCTGAAGCAGCAATGCAATATTTCTCTATGACTGCCCTTTGCTTTAATGAGTGGATGAAATGTTAACATTTGGTTTTCCCTTTTGCAATTTTGATTTGAAAATATGGAATTTTGCCATCAAAATAATTAGGTCAAACCTTTTGTCAGTTTGTACATTTTGGTCAAGGCCAAACAGAATCAGGGGCATATTCAGTTCCACTTGTATGTCCCTACTGATCAGCGCACTGACATCAGACCAGAAAGACTGGACAGCTGGACACTCCCAAAATAAGTGAAGTAATGTTTCTTCTTCATGGCTGCAAAAATCACACATTGGAGTTTCTGTTAAGTTTCTCAAGTACTAATAACGTCCCGTTGGTAAAAGTCTGTGCAAAATCCTGAACTGAAACCATCTGAGTTGCGTATCTTTTGTTGTTAGAATCGGTTTACAGAATATTTCCCCCCAGTTCAACTCAGCAAAAAGCTGATTCCATTTGCACACACTTTTGGGCTTTGACTATATTCATTTAGAATTGAGTACACTCCTCTTGAACCCGGTTCAACCCCTCTTGAACCCCGTTTCAAAATAACTGACCACGGTTTTGAGTCTGAATCCAGAGGGAGAGCACTATTCTCACTCACAAATTTGTTGTTGTTTTTTGTACGTCATTACGGACGAAACCAATCCGTGATAAGTGAGAAAATCTAATCCCACGTTTGGAAACCTTTCATAAAAATCAGCAAAAGACAAGATATTTCCCTCTTCATCCATTAAATGTTTTACCATTGTCACAGTTTTCAGACAAGCGTCTATCACAATATGAGAATTATAGTGTATATGCTCTGATAAAAACTCTGTAAAACATTTTGTTTGACATTTTGCACAAAATCTTTTATAATGCATTAACACTTGAGCCCAAAAAGGGTTCTGAATTTGCCGATGTACAATATTGGCGTATTCCCCTCCGAATCCTCGGATATTAGCAAAAACTGGACAAACAGCAAACAAAACATTCTTTATTAGACAGTTGTCAGGCTGGAAAATTCGTCGCAACCAATTTATTTTCATGGTTGACAAATACTCGTGTATATTTACCATTTTTAGACCACCTTGCTCAAAAGCTTGACAAAGCGTCTTTCGTTTTATTTTATCTTTCTTGCCATTCCATAAAAAATCAAACAACATTTTTTCCAGCTCCTGGATAAAGCCTTCTGTAGGATCGGGAATGTTCATCGTTAAATATGTTATCTTTGAGACAACCAGCGATTTGATGACTGCAATTTTACCTAAGGGAGTAAGGTGTCGCTTTGATCAAGCATTCAATAGTTTCTGAATCTCAAGTAGTTTACCTTCATAATTAATAGAAGGGACGATTTCTGTATTTGTAGAGAAGTGAACGCCAAGGACTTTGAATGTGGCAGGATTCCACTTGAACTCCAAATGTGGTAAAAATCTAATCCTCGAATCTTTTTCTGAGCCAATCCAAACTGCACTTTTTTTGTATTATCAAAATTTATCTTTAAGCCTGACATTGACGCAAATCTCACAAGCACATTTACACTCTCCCTGAAGGACTCCTCTTTACCATCGAGATAAAGTGTTGTATCGTCTGCAAACTGAGACAGGAGGACTGATATATCCTTCACAAGTATTCCTTTGATTCGTGGGTTTTGCCGAATCATTAAAGACATAATTTCTGCACAAATCAAGTATAAATAAGGTGATAGCGGATCTCCTTGTCGCACACCTCTTTCAATCTGAAACCAACTTGTATACTGGCTGTTTACAGCTACACTGGCTTTAATACTGGTGTAAAATATCTGAACCCATCGTTTTATATCAGGACCAAAACTGAACCTACCAAGAGACTTCTTAATGAAGGACCATGCAAAACTATCAAATGCTTTTTCAAAGTCAACTGCCAGGAGAAGACCCGGCTTTTTGTAGAAGTTTATATAGACAAGAACATCATATAGTAGTCTTAAGTTCTCCCCTATATATCTGCCCTTCTCCCCTATATATCTGCCCTTCTTGAAGCCCTTTTGATCGTTGTGGATTATCTTTGGGAGTACTGTTTTAATTCGAGCTGCAATACACGACGAAGCTATTTTATAGGACGTATTTAACAGTGTTATAGGTCTCCAGTTTCTGTGAAACTGCTTAGGTTTATCTTCCTTTGGAATACATGTTATTATTCCCTCTTTTTGTGTGATTGACATTTCCCCTGATCTAAAACCATAGTTAATAGATCTGACCCAAAACTGTCCTATGTCTTTCCAGAAAAATGTACAGAACTCTGTTGTGAAGCCATCAGAGCCAGGGCTTTTCTAACTTTCCATGCGCTTTAACACAGCCAAAGCCTTTTCTTCAGAAATAAATCTTTTTAAACTCTCTTTTTTGTCTGAGGACAGAGTTGGTGCTTCAACCATTGTATTCAAGTCAACATCTACAACATCATTTTCTATTGATTCATACCATTTTTCATAACAAAATCTTTTGTCTCCTTCACAATTTCTTCCTGGTCAAAGAGCATTTCGCCATCTTCTTTTTCAATAAACGATAAATGTTTCTGCACAAAGTTTCTTTTTTCCAAGTGGCAAAAATATTTTGAAGGCCTTTCACCCTCCTGTATCCATTTTATTTTTGATCTTACAATCATACCTTCAATTTTTTGCTGTCTCAGGAGTCTTAGCTCCTCCTTCTTTGTTTCCAAGAGTACAAGGTCGTTTTCATTTATGGTATGGTGGTCTTCCAGTTTCTTTATTTCTGACCTGAGCTCATTCTCCTTTTGCCTTGCTTGCTTCTTTTTGTATGTTGCATATGAAATAGTTTTTCCTCTTATCTCTAGTAGAATAATTTCAAAAAACAACTGATCATTAATCTGATAGCCTGTATGATGGGTGTCTCTAGTGGAAGACATTTCCCCTTCTTGTGGAAAAGAGTACTGTTGTTTCACTTTTAAAATCGTATCCTTTACTAATTTCGCATATTCCTTATCCCGTAGTAACGAGTTATTAAACTTCCACAATGGTTTTCCTCTCTTAATGTCATTTACTGTCAATTCAAGTGACACTAGTGCATGATCAGAACAGTATCCAGGTGAAATATTGGCCTTTTTTACTTGAACATTTAACTCTTGGGAAAGGAGAAAATAATCGAGCCTCCCCTGAACAAATGAATTAAAGCGTCTCCACGTATATTTTTTCTTATCCGGGTATAATTCCCTCCAAGAATCAGTCAAGTCATACTTTAACATTAAGTCATAAACTTTCTTTCTGGCTCTAGGTCTGTTTACTGCTCTGTAACGTGAGGAGTCTAAAGCAGGATTAAGAACAACATTCCAGTCCCCTCCGATTAAAATGTAATTATTTGCTATTTTGGCTATATCTTTTTCATTTTTTTCACAATATTCTGGATGGTCTCCATTGGACGGTTCACCAATGTCATACGTTTTCCCAGCATTTCAATATCAAGAATAATGTATTTGCCTTCATCATCTCTAATACAACACCTCTTTCCGATATCATATAGCTAATACGCAAAAGCTGATGTGTTACAGAGTGGTTATAGAACTAGGTATTAGCACCTCTTTCCGATATCATATAGCTAATACCTAGTTCTATAACCACTCTGTAACACATCAGCTTTTGCGGGTGATACACAGTTCCAGAAGTCCGTTCCTCGGTGAAGTGAAGTGAGCAACCTCACCAAAGAACTCAGTGCATGCACAGAGGACATAAAAACATGGATGATCGAAAATCAGCGCAAACCTCACGCCGACAAAACAGAAGCTCTTCTCTTCACACATACAAACACACACGCGCGCGCGCGCACACACACATACACACACGGGCGCACGCACACACGGACGCACACCCGCGCACACACACACACACACGTCGCGATTTACAAGATACTACAGATGACCCCAATACACCTATGTCCGCTCAAACTTAGGCGTTACTTACTCCACCTGTCCCAGACACACTCATAGTCCGATATACACCTTACTCTACTGAGTGTAAATGCCCCCGATTCACTGACATCCCTCAAATACACATTACGTATTAACTGTGCTCCAACACACTCACATACGAACAACATTCACAATACTTACCGCAGATGTTCTGCATACACCAGTAGTCCCGATTACAAGGTCGGTATAAGTCGCAGTTTAGATCTCCAACGTAAACCTCTGGAACCAAGTGGAAGGCAGACAGGGTCAGTGTATGGCGTCTCCTTCCTTCCCACACCAGTCGATGTGTGTGTGTGTGTGTGTGTGTGTGTGTGTGTGTGTGTGTGTGTGTGGTGTGTGTGTGTGTGTGTGTGTGTGTGTGTTGTGTTGTTGTTTGTTTGTGTGTGTGTGTGTGTGTGTGTGTGTGTGTGTGTGTGTGTGTGTGTGTGTGTGTGTGTGTGTGGTGTGTTGTGTGTGTGTGTGGTGTGTGTGTGTGTGTGTGTGTGTGTGTGTGTGTGGTGTGTGTGTGTGTGTGTGTTGCTTATTGTATGGTTTTTTGGGTATGTGTGTAATAATGTGTAAAATGTTGAGTGGGTATGGAAGGTCTCTTTGTGAGGTTTCTCAGGCTAATGTGTGCGTCTGTATGTATGTCGTGTGTGCGTCTAACTGAGGCTAATGCCGCACGTGACGTTGTGTGTAATGTGACGTTCACTATAAATGTAACGCTCATAACATGCAGGCATCATCATATATATAAATATTTCCCAGATACGTCTAATAAGTGTGTCACTGATACATAACAGGCCTATACAGATAGTTACTAAACACAGGCCTCGGTCACACGAACGCCACTAACACTAACGCGTGTAACGAGGTACTAAAAGTCCTCAGTGTCCACATGATGACTGTCACTAACAGGCCTCAGTGTCCACATGATGAGTGTCACTAACACTACCAGGCCTCAGTGTCCACACGATGACCGCCATTAACACTAACAGGCCCCAGTGTCCACACGATGACCGTCACTAACAGGCCTCATTGTCCACATGATGAGTGTCACTAACACTTCCAGGCCTCAGTGTCCACATGATGACAGTCACTAACAGGGCTCAGTGTCCACACGACGTTCGTCACTAACAGTCCTCAGTGTCCATATGATGACCGTCACTAACAGGCCTCAGTGTCCACACGATGACCGTCACTAACAGGCCTCATGTCCACAGATGACCGTCACTTCATAACAGCCTCTGTCCACAGAGACGTCACTAAGCAACAGGCCTCAGTGTCCACACGATGACCGTCACTAACAGGCCTCAGTTCCACACGACGACAGTCACTAACGACTAACAGGCCTCAGTGTCCACACGATGACCGTCTCACTAACAGGCCTCATGTCCACACAGATGACCGTCACTAACCTACAGGCCTCAATGTCCACACGATGACCGTCACTAACAGGCCTCAGTGTCCACACGATGACCGTCACTAACAGGCCTCAGTGTCCACACGATGACCGTCACTAACACTAACAGGCCTCTGTCCACACGATGACCGTCACTAACGCTAACAGGCCTCAGTGTCCACACGATAACCGTCACTAACAGGCCTCAGTGTCCACACGATGACCGTCACTAACACTAACAGGCCTCATGTCCACACAATGACCGTCACTAACAGGCCTCAGATAGACGCGTCCTAGCTAACAGGCCTCAGTGTCCACACGATGACCGTCACTAACACTAACAGGCCTCTGTCCACACAATGACCGTCACTAACGCTGACAGGCCTCAATGCCCAACACGATGAGCGTCACTAACAGGCCTCAGTGTCTGCACGATGACCGTCACTAACAGGCCTCAGTGTCTACACGATGACCGTCACTAACAGGCCTCAGTGTCACACGATGACCGTCACTAACAGGCCTCGTCCACACGATGACCGCACTAACAGGCCTCAGTGTCCACACGATGACCGTCACTAACAGGCCTCAGTGTCCACACGATGACGTTCACTAACAGGCCTCTGTCCACACGACGACCGTCACTAACAGGCCTCAGTGTCCACACGATGACCGTCACTAACAGGCCTCAGTGTCCACACGATGACCGTCACTAACAGGCCTCAGTGTCCACACGATGACCTTCACTAACAGGCCTCAATGTCCACACGATGACCGTCACAACAGTCCCGCACCAGCATGATACAAGGAATGGCAGTGAGCATTGTGTCAGTGTGGACAGTGAACATTCTGTCAGTGTGTGGACTGTGAACATTGTGTCAGTGTGTCTACATTGAGCACTGTGTGGATAGCCATCAATGTGTCATTGTGAACAGTGATGATTGTGTCAATGTGTGGGCAGAGAGCGTTGTGTCAGTTGTGGACAGTGGGTATTGCGTCAGAGTGTGGACAGTGAGCCTTGTGTCAGAGTAGGCAGTGAGCATTGTGTCAATGTCTGAACAATGAGTATTGTGTCAGTGTGGAGAGCGTTGTGCCAGTGTGGACAGTGAGCATTGTGTCAGTGTGTATGGATAGTGAGCACAGGGTGGACAGTGAGCATTGTGTCAGTGTGGACAGTGAGCACTGTGTCAGTGTGTGGATAGTGAGCACAGCGTGGACAGTGAGCATTATGTCAGTGTGGACAGTGGGCACTGTCAGTGTGTGGATAGTGAGCACAATGTGGACAGTGAGCATAGTATCAGTGTGGACAGTAAGCTTTGTGTCAGTGTGTGGATAGTAAGTTTTTGTCAGTGTGGACAGTGAACATTGTGTTAGTGTGGACAGTGAGCACTGTGTCAGTGTGTGGATAGTGAGCACAGTGTGGACAGTGAGCATTGTGTCAGTGTGGACAGTGAGCATTGTGTCAGTGTGTAGACAGTAGGCTGTCAATGTGTGGATAGTGAGCACAGTGTGGACAGTGAACATTGTGTCAGTGTGTGGACAGTGAACATTGTGGCAATGTGTGGACAGTAAGCATTGTATCAGTGTGGACAGTGAGTATTGTGTCAATGTGGACAGGGGGCATTGTGTCAGTGTGGACAGTGGGCATTGTGTCAGTGTATGGACAGTAAGCCTTGTGTCAGTGTAGACAGTAAGCATTGTGTCAGTGTGTGGACAGTAAGCCTTGTGTCAGTGTGGACAGTAAGCATTGTGTCAATGTGTGGACAGTGGGTATTGTGTCAGTGTGCAAACAGTGAGCGTTTTTTCAGTGTGAACAGTGAGCAATGTGTCAGTGTGTGGACAGTGAGCATTGTGTCAGTGTGTGGACAGTGGACAGTGTGTCAGTGTGCAGACAGAGAGCGTTGTTTCAGTGTGAACAGTGAGCAATGTGTCAGTGTGGACAGTGAGCATTGTGTCAGTGTGTGGACAGTGAGCATTGTGTCAGTGTGTGGACAGCGAGCTTTGTGTCAGTGTGTGGAGAGTGAGCATTGTGTCAGTGTGCATACAGTAAGCGTTGTTTCAATGTGAACAGTGAGCAATGTGTCTGTGACAGTGAGAATTGTGTCAGTGTGTGGACAGCGATCATTGTGTCAGTGTGTGGACAATGAGCATTGTGTCAGTGTGTGGACAGTGAGCATTGTGTCAAGGTGTGGACATTTAGCATTGTGTCAATGTGTGGACATTGAACATTGTGTCAATGTGTGGACGTTTAGCATTGTGTCAATGTGTGGACAATGAGCATCGTGTCAATGTGTGGACATTGAGCACTGTGTCAATGTGTGGACAGACAGTATTGTGTCAATATGTGGACAGAGAGTATTGTGTCTGTGTGTGGGCATTGAGTGTAGTTTGGACAGTAAGCATTGTGTCAATGTGTGGACATTTAGCATTGTGTTAATGTGTGGACATTTAGCATTGTGTCAATGTGTGGACAGTCAGCATCGCGTCAGTGTGTGGAAGTGAGCGTTGTGTGTTCAGTGAGCGTTGTGTCAGCAATACTACAATTACGTTTTAATGAATAATGATGACTGTTCACAGGCTTTGAGTTGCCTGAATGGGGAAAATCGCAGTCAGTTTAGAAAGCATTCGAGAAATAAAAGGCTGACCTTGCTTTAGCAAAGAACGTAAGAAACGTTTTTACTGATCCATTATTTAGCACAAGTGACAGGTTTTTGTTGTTGTTTTTTGTTTTGTTGTTGTTTTGTTAGTTTGTTTGTTTGCTGTTTTTTCTTTCTTTCTTTCTTTCTTTTTTCTTTCTTTTTTCTTTCTTTTTTTGCTTGTTTTTGTTTTTGTTGTTTTTTGGCCATGGGAAAAGTTTACTGAACTCACGGCATTTTCGGCCATCTCTACAGACAGCTCCCGGCTTGCACATGTCATACTTCTCTCCCTCGCACTCGTGATACAGTGGCAGTACACCTAGACAGAAACATGATGTATATTGAACACACACACACACACACACACACACACACCTCCACCACACACGCACGCACGCCTCGCGCACGCACGCACGCACGCACGCATGTACACTCACTCACTAACTCACGCACGCACGCACACACACACACACACACACACGCACGCATGCACGCACACACACACAGGCAATCTGAACTGCATCTTTAAGAAGCACCCAAGCAGTGCGACACGCGACATGCCCTCAGAGACTCCATGATGACAAACTGGTCAGCTGCTTTCTCCCCACTGCTAGGCTCAATCATCTCTGGGAATTGTGTTCCTACTGTAGGAAGTCGTCTTCTTTTCGCTGTTCCATGCTGGAGAAAATCGGATAATTTAGGAAAGCTTGTGGCTGCTGCTATTGTGGTTGTTGCTGTGAGTTTTGCAGTTAAACGATATTTGAGGACCTCCACGAACCTTGCCCCAGGCTCTGGTGGAGACACAGACAGAGCAGGAAGCCAACAAGGACGGTGCTGGCGACAGTCCTCATGGCTCTGTCTGCACACTGAAATCATAAACACTGTAGTGGTAGTCCTCATGGCTCTGTCTGCACACTGAAATCATAAACACTGTAGTGGTAGTCTTCTTGGCTCTGTCTGCATACTGAAAACACTGTAGTGGTAATCTTCATGGCTCTGTCTGCATACTGAAATCATAGACACTGTAGTGGTAATCTTCGTGGCTCTGTCTGCACACTGAAATCATAAACACTATAGTGGTAGTCTTCATGGCTCTGTCTGCACACTGAAATCATAAACACTGTAGTGGTAATCTTCATGGCTCTGTCTGCACACTAAAATCATAAACACTGAAGTGGTGGTCTTCATGGCTCTGTCTGCACACTGAAATCATAAACACTATAGTGGTAGTCTTCATGGCTCTGTCTGCACACTGAAATCATAAACACTGAAGTGGTGGTCTTCATGGCTCTATCTGCACACTGAAATCATAAAAAGAAACCTATTGTGGTAGTCGTCGTGGCTATGTCTGCACACTGGAATCATAAACACTAGAGACGATAATGAAAGTATCAACAGACAAGGGATATAATCAGTGTTCAGGAGACGACAAGGGAGTTAATAAGCGCTCGAAAACGTCACACAAACACAACAACAAAGACCTGAGTCGCCTACGATAAACTCACTTGGCATGCGAGTAAAGATAAGGCACATGCCAGATGAGAGTTGCTATAGGCGACTCAGGTATTTGTTGTGTTTGTGTGATAGTCGACTCCTTTGTTGACTGATTCTTCACTGGTGCTTTGGGCCTCGTTCCGTTTTTGATTGTGATACCTGTGGTAATCATCTAGTGGTTTGTTTGTGTGTACGTGTGCGGGGGGGGCGCGCGCGCGGGGGGGGCGCGCGTGTTGTGTGTGTGTGTGTGTGTGTGTGTGGTGGTGTGTTGTTTTTTGGGGGGGGGGGGGGGGGGGGGGGATTTTGTGCCCCCGGGTATTCAATAGAATTATCAATTGTGACTTATTTTCTTTCTTTTTTGGTACATGAATCAGCTAGTCTGTATTAGTATTTTGTAAATTGTGTATATAATTCTATGGGCATAATTATGAGTATGTTTTGTGCTTGTATTATGCAAATGTAATTTTTTTTGACGTGTGAGACGTTTTAGAATTAAAACTACGTTCTGGATTTCACATGCCTGCAGACCATCAACAGCTGTTAAAATGCATCCTGCCAATATCCAACCACCAATCTAACCACACGTAAACTCGCACATCTCCAAACTCCTTCATGTCAACCACCCAGTGACTCATCTACTATTTCCATAAACACAACGTACGGTATTCCAAACGGTGCAAGGCAACACCGGAGGTCAACGGCCAGCTATTTTGTTATTTGTTTTTCATTATAATGATACTATTCAAAAAAGAATAGCAACAATTCAATTACATTCTCAAACCAATAAATCCAATAAATATTATGAATGTATTTACAAT
>JABMCL010000813.1:1935000-1977500 GCA_018857735.1 Alviniconcha marisindica
CAATGAATGTTACATCGTCAGCCCGGTTACAGTGAATGTTACACCGTCAATCCGGTTGTGGCAATGAATGTTACATCGTCAGCCCGGTTACAGTGAATGTTACACCGTCAATCCGGTTGTGGCAATGAATGTTACATCGTCAGCCCGGTTACAGTGAATGTTACACCGTCAATCCGGTTGTGGCAATGAATGTTACATCGTCAGCCCGGTTACAGTGAATGTTACACCGTCAATCCGGTTGTGGCAATGAATGTTACATCGTCAGCCCGGTTACAGTGAATGTTACACCGTCAATCCGGTTGTGGCAATGAATGTTACATCGTCAGCCCGGTTACAGTGAATGTTACACCGTCAATCCGGTTCTGGCAATGAATGTTACATCGTCAGCCCGGTTACAGTGAATGTTACACCGTCAATCCGGTTCTGGCAATGAATGTTACATCGTCAGCCCGGTTACAGTGAATGTTACACCGTCAATCCGGTTCTGGCAATGAATGTTACATCGTCAGCCCGGTTACAGTGAATGTTACACCGTCAATCCGGTTCTGGCAATGAATGTTACATCGTCAGCCCGGTTACAGTGAATGTTACACCGTCAATCCGGTTCTGGCAATGAATGTTACATCGTCAGCCCGGTTACAGTGAATGTTACACCGTCAATCCGGTTCTGGCAATGAATGTTACATCGTCAGCCCGGTTACAGTGAATGTTACACCGTCAATCCGGTTCTGGCAATGAATGTTACATCGTCAGCCCGGTTACAGTGAATGTTACACCGTCAATCCGGTTCTGGCAATGAATGTTACATCGTCAGCCCGGTTACAGTGAATGTTACACCGTCAATCCGGTTCTGGCAATGAATGTTACATCGTCAGCCCGGTTAC
The DNA here is from genome assembly GCA_018857735.1 of Alviniconcha marisindica. Taxonomy (NCBI): domain Eukaryota; kingdom Metazoa; phylum Mollusca; class Gastropoda; family Provannidae; genus Alviniconcha; species Alviniconcha marisindica. The sequence continues at coordinate 1,935,885 of JABMCL010000813.1, forward strand.
AGTGAATGTTACACCGTCAATCCGGTTCTGGCAATGAATGTTACACCGTCAGCCCGGTTACAGTGAATGTTACACCGTCAATCCGGTTCTGGCAATGAATGTTACACCGTCAGCCCGGTTACAGTGAATGTTACACCGTCAATCCGGTTCTGGCAATGAATGTTACACCGTCAGCCCGGTTACAGTGAATGTTACACCGTCAATCCGGTTCTGGCAATGAATGTTACACCGTCAGCCCGGTTACAGTGAATGTTACACCGTCAATCCGGTTCTGGCAATGAATGTTACACCGTCAGCCCGGTTACAGTGAATGTTACACCGTCAATCCGGTTCTGGCAATGAATGTTACACCGTCAGCCCGGTTACAGTGAATGTTACACCGTCAATCCGGTTCTGGCAATGAATGTTACATCGTCAGCCCGGTTACAGTGAATGTTACACCGTCAATCCGGTTCTGGCAATGAATGTTACATCGTCAGCCCGGTTACAGTGAATGTTACACCGTCAATCCGGTTCTGGCAATGAATGTTACATCGTCAGCCCGGTTACAGTGAATGTTACACCGTCAATCCGGTTGTGGCAATGAATGTTACATCGTCAAACCCGGTTACAGTGAATGTTACACCGTCAATCCGGTTGTGGCAATGAATGTTACATCGTCAGCCCGGTTACAGTGAATGTTACACCGTCAATCCGGTTGTGGCAATGAATGTTACATCGTCAGCCCGGTTACAGTGAATGTTACACCGTCAATCCGGTTGTGGCAATGAATGTTACATCGTCAGCCCGGTTACAGTGAATGTTACACCGTCAATCCGGTTGTGGCAATGAATGTTACATCGTCAGCCCGGTTACAGTGAATGTTACACCGTCAATCCGGTTCTGGCAATGAATGTTACATCGTCAGCCCGGTTACAGTGAATGTTACACCGTCAATCCGGTTCTGGCAATGAATGTTACATCGTCAGCCCGGTTACAGTGAATGTTACACCGTCAATCCGGTTCTGGCAATGAATGTTACATCGTCAGCCCGGTTACAGTGAATGTTACACCGTCAATCCGGTTCTGGCAATGAATGTTACATCGTCAGCCCGGTTACAGTGAATGTTACACCGTCAATCCGGTTGTGGCAATGAATGTTACATCGTCAGCCCGGTTACAGTGAATGTTACACCGTCAATCCGGTTCTGGCAATGAATGTTACATCGTCAGCCCGGTTACAGTGAATGTTACACCGTCAATCCGGTTCTGGCAATGAATGTTACATCGTCAGCCCGGTTACAGTGAATGTTACACCGTCAATCCGGTTCTGGCAATGAATGTTACATCGTCAGCCCGGTTACAGTGAATGTTACACCGTCAATCCGGTTGTGGCAATGAATGTTACATCGTCAGCCCGGTTACAGTGAATGTTACACCGTCAATCCGGTTCTGGCAATGAAGTTACATCGTCAGCCCGGTTACAGTGAATGTTACACCGAATCCCGGTTCTGGCAATGAAGTTACATCGTCAGCCCGGTTACAGTGAATGTTACACCGTCAATCCGGTTTGGCAATGAATTTACACGTCGCCCGGTTACAGTGAATGTTACACCGTCAAATCCTTGTGGAAAATGAATGCACCGTCCCCGGTAAAAAAGTGAATGTTCACGTCAATCCGGTTGTGGCAATGAATGTTACATCGTCAGCCCGGTTACAGTGAATGTTACATCGTCACTCCAGATGTGGCAATGAATCTTACCAGGGTGACAAAGAGTGACAGGGTGACAAAGCGCGCGTGCCTGGGTGACAAAGCGTGCACGTCGGGGTGGCAAAGGGTGCATGTCGGGGTGACAAAGGTGACAAAACGTGCCGGGGTGACGAGGCGTGCCGGGGTGACAAAGGTGACAAAGCGTGCCGGGTGACAAGGTGTGCCGAGGTGACAAAACGTGCCGGGGTGACAAAACGTGCCGCAACAAGCTCACTCGTGGTAAATAGGCTCTGTGATAGCCTATGTTGTGTTGTGTTGTGTTTACCCATGCTAACGTTGATTAGTCTAGTTGATACTTTCCTTGTGTCCTACCACACACCGAGTCTGCTGTCTGTCTCAGTAAGTTAGTGCTGGTGCGTATTCAATAATAATCATGTAGCCATTGGGAAGGGGGGGGGGGGGGGGGAGAGTGAATTGGTTCTGCGGACATAGTTTACAGTGCATATGTTTTATAAGTTGAAAGATACAGAGGTAATAGTGTTTGAATAAAACTTGTGTATTTTGTAGAGATATACACTGCGTTCAGAGTAGTGTGATGTCCTTGGCTTTGTTCCCGCAGGTAGCGTCTCAATCTCCTCAACACTTCGGATATTCCGAGAAGCAACCGGTACGGTATGTGTGTGTGTGTGTTGTGTGTGTGTGTGTGTGTGTGTGTGTGTGTGTGTGTGTGTGTGTGTGTGTGTGTGTGTGTGTGTGTGTGTGTGTGTTGAGGACCCACGATAAAACCTTTGTGAAATTGTGATTTTGAGCTGGTACGGCTTCGAATTAAGCCGTTAGATTGGGGCTTGGGGGATGGGTGGGTTCGATTCCGATTTCCGTTATTGACATATCTTACGATATTTCTGGCAAACTCAGCTCATTTGAGTTCAAGGTGATGCCGTGCGCTCGATAAAGCCTATGTACACTCCACGCCAGGTGACGTGATTCCCCATTGTTGTTGAGGAAAAAAAGACATTTCTTGAAAGTGGTTTGGTCTTCTTTCTCCCGTCCTACATCAGTGTGTTGTAACAGAGTAAAACTTTACATCCGGAAATGTTCGTCCCATATGAAGTTACCGGAAGACTAAGAGCTCGGTGTGTGTTTGTGTGTGTGTGTGTGTGTGTGTGTGTGTGTGTGTGTGTGTGTGTGTGTGTGTGTATGTGTGTGTGCGTGTGTGTGTGTGTGCATGTGTGCTGTGTGTGTGTGTATGTGTGTGTGTGTGTGTAAGTGTTGTCTGCTTGGAGTCTGTTACTTTCTACAGCTAATAATAGACACAGACGTCATCGCCCAGCTCGTATTTATCACATATTCATTGCCCGCAAGCCAATGGTCAGCTTGGAACTGACCAGCGAATGCGGCTCTGCTAACGTGGCACTGGAACAGCTAGCAGTCTTTCCTTTGTCAGCGGTGCAAAACAGAGCACATAGTCCACATCACACTTCGAACATCGCTTTCCGGCACCTTTCTCCAAACTTTCCCAGATTTAGTTACGCCACTGAAGGGGCACTCTTTATCTCCGCGCAGCTGTCCACCGACGTGGTCAGCGCCCTCCGAAAGGGTCGGGTACTGAAGACTGTGGAAGCAGCCTAGCGCCCAAGCACGCACGTAAACATGAGGCGCATCCCCACCCGAGTAAAAAAAAGAGTTCTGTCCGATTCAAAAGATTGTGGTTTTATTTGACTGGCGTAAGCAACATGGTCAGTTATAAAACAAACATCTGAAAATAATTTGAGTTTTTTGTAACAAACCTATTACTCTTTAAGCACCAACAAAAAACTGCTCGTTAGCTGGCAGTTTTCTGGACCTACGGCGTAACAAATACGGCAGTGGTGAAGGAGGATGTCGAAACCAGTGCTTGGAGTCTGAGTTCCCCACTCGAGCACGTTTCCGGCACCTCTCCAAACTCTGCCAGATTTGGGTTTCGCCACTGAAGGGCACTCTTTATCTCCCCGCAGTGTCCACGATGCGGGCAGCCCCCGAAAGGTTCGAGGACTAATATGTCGTAGAAGCAACCCAGCGCCCAAGCACGCACGTAAAATGAGACGCATCCACCCCGGGGGAAAAAAAGAGTTCCGTCTGATTCAAACGCTTGTGGTTTCATTTTTGGGTGGTGTAAACGTTGTTTGGGGGTATAAATGACACGCCTTGTTTTATTTGAGTTGTTTGTGACAAACTTTCATGTTTAAGCACCAATGAAAAACTGCTCGTTAGCTGACAGTTTTCTGGACCCTATGGCGTAACTTAATACGGCAGTGGCTGAAGGAAGGATGTCGTAAACCAGTGCTTGGAGTTTGCACATAGTCTACACCAGCTCTTATTTCACCGAACTTAATTTGTTCGCTTCTTCGGCGGTTGATCAACTGCAGCGGCGGTTCAGGCCACTTTTCACTTTGCTTGTTGCTCGTGGTTCCCTGTGGTTATTAGACTTACTTACCAGGTTTGCTCCGTTGAAATATTGACGTTGTGGGGGGAAACTGAAAATGTAAGCCCACCATGGCCACCACGCCACTGCTTAAAACACGAATTCTGGGTCATTCCCTCTGCAAGTATTCACGGGCTGACTTGGTTGGCTGTTGAGACAACCGCCTTTCCGCCGTTTTATCGTATTGCAATGTACGACCATGGGGTTGTGGCTTTGGGATTTAGGTACTGTTCATGTCGGGGGCTATACGATGTTTACTGTGCTGGCACCGGGCGGGAGACAGTCACTTCTGTGCTATATAATTCATTGCATTGGGCTCCAAACCTTGGCGGGCAGGGTGTTATTTAGTGTGTACCGTACCAGATTTATTGTATAGCATACCAGTATACAGGGCAGGAGACAACCTTCTCACCCATGTGCTTTTGTTATACAAAGGTTTCTGTGTTTTTTCCATGCAGGAGGCAAAATTGTTACTCATAATCATATAGTCCATGATAAAGAGGTGGGCGTAGTTCTCCGTACAGGAGGCAACGCTGTAACTCATGCGGCCTTGCACTGTTGTTTGTGCTGTGCTCCGTGTAGGAGACAACGTTGTCGCTCGTGAGGCCGTGCTCCTGCAGGAGACATTAATATGATTGCTTGCATTGCAGAAAGAAACCGGGAAGGGCCCAGGTGGGAAGATGAGGCAATTTGTGGAGTTGGGTTCCGCCTAGAAAACAACCTTGTCATCCAGGTGGCTGTACATTAATTTGATCGTTTAAATTCACATTGCAGAGAAACTCCAGTGGGCCCTAATGGGAAAGGTTCAACAGGCAAGGCAAAACGATAGCCCGATTGACTTTACTTACTTACTTATTTTGTTCCAAACCTGCTTCTAGCATGCCACACAAGCAGACAGCCGCCGGCCCCACACCGGCTCCAGCGTATACCAGCAAGCGACAAGCAGCCGAAGACCTTGTCAGCGCCATCAGGACGAAGGTGATGGAGGGACGGCTTCAACAGCTAACAGCACAGATCCCCAACCTGCTGCAGGCTAACAGGAGTACCAGCCACTCTCGGCCGATGCAGCAGCAGACGGCGTGGTCGCCACTCTGACAGTACGGTCACGCAGCCGAGACAGTTGAGATTTGCTAGTGCCTCTATCCCCATAACAAATCATGTATCAGACAAGCTGAAGTATACGGTGTAGGTGTGGAATTTATTGCCATGCAGGAACTTCTTCCTGCAGCCTCCGACACGTCGGACTACAGGCTGCAGATGCAGTCTGGGGATGGTATCTCCACCCTCTAAATTGTTCCCCACAACAGGGCTGCAGCCCTGGCCATCGTACAGCGGGTGCATGGAACAGGTACACAGCCGTGGCCATCGTACAGTGGGTGCATGGAACAGGTACACAGCCGTGGCCATCGTACAGTGGGTGCATGGAACAGGTACACAGCCGTGGCCATCGTACAGTGGGTGCATAGAACAGGTACACAGCCCTGGCCATCGTACAGTGGGTGCATGGAACAGGTACACAGCCGTGGCCATCGTACAGTGGGTGCATGGAACAGGTACACAGCCGTGGCCACCAGGCAAACCCCCTGGATTTGGGATAAGGCTGCTTCATGTGTAAGACAAGCATTCCAGAGGCCTTCCGTACAAAGTATCATGGGGGGGGGGGGGGGGCTAATTACCTTCTCATGTAAAACACACACACACACACACACACACACACACACACATCGCTGTTAGAAGGAAATAAAATAAAAGATAAACTATAGACTATCACGTTTTGGGTTTCATTTTATTTGGTGGCAGTAACTGTTTTGTATGTCTCGTGTGTTAGCTATTTTACACACAGGGGCAGATTCGGTGCCCTTTTTTTTTTAACCAGGATATAGAACGGGTTGAGTTATCGAGATCGTAGAGACTGAGAGAGACCGCGTTAGAACAAGGCGACAGCTGACCGGGCAAAACAGGCACTAGCCACGGACCGACACCCACCGAAAGCGCAACAAGACAAGCAGTCATAGCCACTCGGTGTGGATACCGTCACGCTAGCCCACGTCGGAGTCTCCAGTCCAACATGGGGAACATCGTCGCAGGTACGAGGGCTGGGCACGGACGCGTTTCGGTTCAGTTCGGTTCAGTTCAGGATGGTATATATGCGCCCGGAAAATCGTATACGCGCTCCACTCCGTCTCACGGACGTTTCCCGCAACGTCGCCTTTGAAACTGTCCCCATGTCTGTCCCCATGATGGCCTTCTTTCGTCCCTTCAGGGAAGATCGTCTAGCGCTTCCTCTTCCCACCCCTCTCTCCTCCAGGTGACCGATAGTGTGATGTCCTTGGCTTTGTTCCCGCATCTCAATCTCCTCAACACTAATTCAGATATTCCGAGAAGCAAGCCACTTGTGAGGTTTGCTTTGCCTGCCAGTCTATCTGCTTGGTACTTTCATTTCACTCCGGCATGTCCAAAGCAATACACCCACAGGAGTACGCTTCGAGGTCGAGGTGAATGGTCTCGCTTTCCATTTCGTCTTACCCTATCCTTCTGGCTTCATATTAATGAACAAATCCTTGGGCAAAAAACAAGCAACGGAAGTAGAGAGCATGTGTGTGTGTGTGTGTGTGTGTGTGTGTGTGTGTGTGTGTGTGTGTGTGTGTGTGTGTGTGTGTGTGCGCGCGCGCGCGCGCGTGTGTGTGTGCGTATGTGTGTGTGAGTGTGTGTGTGTGTGTGGGGGGGGGGGTCATGTGCACATCATAATTCCGGTCTCCTCGTGTCTTTGAACCTGTTGTACAGTAGGAAGAATTTGTAAGAAAGAAAAAAACGACACTACAGAGTATATATCGCCTTTGTTTTGTTCTTCCAGTAATCAATGAAAGTGAACTATCAAACGAGTCATCTGTCACGGGAGCATGTAGGCGTGGTGCTGCCGTTATCCGCACGCTTAGGCCGTGAACTCCCCCTTCCCAGTCTGAGATATTTCCTTCCATTCTCTCTGAACAATCTGCTGTGTGTCACTGCAGCACATCGCCTCTGACGGCGGAACACTTCCTGCAGGACTGTCAGACCCTCCAGAATCTGAGAGCAGACACGTGGCCTGCTGACACAGCGGTGAGGGAGAAGCTGTACGGCCCTGTGGAGAACCTCCTGTGTACAGCGGCTTACGTCCCGGCTACCGGTGTTCCTATCTGAGCAAACGACGACGCCATAAACGAAATTAGTGATTAAACCATGCAAACCAAACAATTTAATTTAATCAATGTTCCTAGATGACAACCATAGTTATTATATGACTCAACTGTTTGAACTGTCTGACTAGTCCACAAACAACTGACCTATTCTGTAATTGTTGCAGTGGAACCAGACTGACTTGTCCTAATGGTCTTGGCTGATGGTTTGCAATGGAGCAGGACTTGAAGAGTTTGTCTGAACTTTGTGCCAGTGAAATAGTACACAAACAAATTCACAGAGGAACTCACATAAGAGCAAATCTCAGAAAGATCTGCGAGAACATAGAAGGAATTTGTCAACTCTCCCCCAGCTCTCAGCCTTGGCTCAAACACAGGAACAACTCGAAGGACGATGATGGGAATGGAAAGCACGAAGAATTCGATGGACAGAGCGATGAGCATTTTGGTGACGCCGATCTCTTTGCTGGACAAACTGGACGACGTCTGGCTGCGCCAACGAACGATACGGGACAGTCTGACAGATGTGATGATGGTAGTTATCAATAAGATGATTGGAAAACCGACTGTCACCAGAAACCCGTAAAACACACCATCCAAAGCGTTGAGAATGGCTTGATTCCGAAAGTAGTAACCGTTGACATACAACTGCCAGGAACGCCGCTGCGTGCGCATCTCGTAGAAACACGTGACCTGATACATGGCAGTTACAGCGAATCGTGCAAACACAAGAACCGACACGCAGACAATAATTATGAAGGCAAGAGTTTTTGTGGGGATGCATCTCTGAGCTCTCAGGGGAAACAAGACACAGATACATCGTTCAGTTGAGATGATCACAGACAAGAACGTGGAGCCGTAGACAATCCCATACAGTCCGACGACGTTGTTGTTGACCACGTACCGATGGACTGCACCGATGCGCTCACCGTCTGTGAACAAAAAAAGCTGGTCTGCGTGAAATGCAAGGACCCCTATCAAAGACAGGAGGTCGATGAGGGCGAGAGAGAAGAGACAGAGGTTGATTCTCTCCTTGAGGCCTTGCTTGAAGAACACGGCCATGTTGATGCAGTTGGCGGGGAAGCCGATGAGGAAGAGGACAGGGATGAGGACGGTGATCTTGATTCTGTCAAAGAGGACCTCCGCCTCAAGAGTGATGAGGTTGTTGGGGTTGTTCCACGGGATGGTCGTGTTCATGCCCAGGATGATGCAGTTTTCTGGGACACTGCTCGCTGATTGGCTGACGTTGTCCACTGTCCGTGGTGACGTCATATCCGTTTCTCTCACAATGGTGTTTGATATCATGGTCATTGAAGAAGTGACAACAGATACCATATGTACAGCTGTGCCTTTTTGTTACTTGTACCGGTGTTTTCTCTGATCGCCGATTCTGAATTGTATCAATAGCTTTCAGCAGGTGAATATCGTGACGTCTTTCTTCTTCAAATGTTCAAATACGTTGTTTATTTTTTTAATTAATTTTTTTAAAGCTTTAAAAAAAGAAGACGACAAAACAAACACGTCTTTTACAGACTGTGAATGCAGATACACCAAAAGCCGTGCCATGTATTAGGACAAAAGCAACAGTGACCTCATCCGAGCTAAAACAATAACTTAGTACATGCTATGCATCAGCTTTACAAAGGTTATATAGCGACCGAGTACAACTATTTTAATATGGCGATGGGAAGGCGTTTGTTCATGATGGGGGCAAGGAATCGATAGAATCATCAATATCGTCCTGGTCTTCGAATATTAGAGAGTAGAACAAAGAAAGTACACAAGTAAAACGTTGTTTCTACATTCCGTAGGGTGTGGTTTCATATTCTGCGATTGTTAAATCCCTCTCCCCCTCCTCCCTCCCCTCTGTTCACATGAAACAAATTCCTCTTAGATTAAATTGGAGTGTGTGATGAAAAATATTCATAGCATTAAAGATGCAATCATGTCTTTTCTTATTCCTCTCAAAACATATCGCTTCTTAATCCTCTTGCAGAACAGACACAACTGACATAGTCCTCTTCTAGGACATGTAATATTTACAGAAATCGTTTCTCTTTTTTTTTTTTGTAGAACAATCCATTCCCAGATATCGTTTATCATTGTTCTATGGAATATAGAACACTTACAGAACTCGTTTGGAGATTTGTGCGCGCTAACATTTTACTTTTTAAGGAAGCGTATACGTAATCTTGTGTATCTAGTCTATGTTGAATAAAAACGAGTAAACAGCAAACGATCATTATAAATGAGAATGCAGACAATGTCTTCAGTTAGAATGGAAGATAAACAAACGCTGTGAATGAGCTCACAGAAAACGACCAGAAAGAATATTAATGATAATGAGAACGTAAGGAACGTTATGAATGAGAATACGAATGAGAAAACAAATATGAACACTGGAAGACATTATGAATATGAAATGGACACTACAAAAGTTATCAATAAAAAAGAGAATACAACAAGCTTTATCCCAGTGAAAACTGCATAAAAATGAATGAGAACAGAACGTAGAAAGCACACTCATTAGGAATGTGAAAGAGAACACGACAAATCGGAAAACGGCATGGTTATGAATATGAATGAGAACACAATAAATGTTATGAATGTAAACGAAAACATAATAACCTCGTGAATAAAAACCTGGAACACAAGAAATCAACAGACTGAAAATCAGAACATAATTATAAAACAAAACAATTACGAATGAGACACAAAATGCTACAAACGTGCTGAACTTAAGAATGCGAACTCAACAAACATTACTTAGTTCGTAACTTTACATCAGTGCAGTCATGGCCAACAGCAGCTCAGTATCTAAACTGCAACAGTCACCGTGCGGTCTTCTTCCTTTGAGGTATGATGGGAAGTACGTTATGGAAGAAAATGTTAAATAGAAAGATGGTTAGCCATTATAAATGTTGGTACAAAATTGGAAGCTATGGTGAAGTTATCACAATAGCTACCAATTTTGTACCGCCATTCATAATACAATTCCTGTATGTAATGATTATTTAAAACCAGATGATGGCATCTTTATTTGTAAGAACAAACTATTTGAGAGTTGATGGGAAGTATGCTATGGAATAAAATCTTAAAAAGAAAAAGAGAGAAAAAAAGCCCATCTTCTCCACAGCTTCCAATTTTGTACCACCGTTTATAATACTATTTCTTCAGATATAATAACTATTTAAAACCAGATGATGGCATCTTTATTTGTAAGAACAAGCTGTTTGAGATTTGATAGAAAGTATGTTATGGAATAAAATGCTGAAAAGAAAAAGAAAGATGGTTAACCTATCTTCACCATAACTTCCAATTGTGTACCACCATTTATAATACAATTCCTGCAGATATAATAATTATTTCAAACCAGATGTTGGCATCTTTAGTTGTAAGCACAAACTATTTTGAGGAAAAACGATGAATCAAAAGAAGACTAAAACGTGGGTGCGCGTGCATGTATTTGTGCAAATGCACCCACATCTGCGTGTCTGTGGTGCGCACATGTGCTGCGTGCGCGCGCGAGCGCGCGCGCGCGGTGTGTGTGTGTGTGTGTGTGTGTGTGTGTGTGTGTGTGTGTGGTGTGTGTGTGTTTGTGTGTGTGTGTGTGTGTGTGGTCTAGTGCGTGTGGGGTGGGTGGGTGGGGCAGTGTATTTTAGTGCATGCGTGCGTGCGTGCGCGACGCGCGCGCGCGCGCGCGTGTGTGTGTGTGTGTGTGTGTGTGTGTGTGTGTGTGTGTGTGTGTGTGTGTGTGTGTGTGTGTGTGGTGTGTGTGTGTGTGTGTGTGTGTGTGGTGCGCGCGTGCTTGAATATCGACGGTAACGTCTAACGGCTGATTGCAACCTGTGTATTTCATCGAGCGCCAGTCAACTCGACAAAACATGTAGCACCCAGCTGAACGACTTGACGAAGTACACGCTGTGGACTTTACCGGGTTTAAAACACAAAAGTACAGCCCTTAACTGACAAATCCACAAACGACGTTAGCAGAACAATAAGAGTTTTCTGTAAGCGCCAACCCCAAGTACTGGTTTACAATATCTTTTCTCCAGCCACTGCCATTGTTGGTTAGGCAATAGGTCTCTATCAGCTCACGGACAGTTTTTCGTTGGTGCTCAAATGTCAGTAACTCTGCAACAGACAACTCAAATTTTATCAGGCGTTTCTTTTATAGCCGTCCACCTTGCTCACGCCAGCACAAATAAAATCACAATTGTTTGAATCGAGAGGGAACTCTGCTTTTTTCCCCTTGCCCCCCCCCCCCCCCCCCCCGGGGCTAACGCGCCTCGTGTTAACGTGCGTGCTTGGACACGATGTTACTTTCACAGTCGTTTCGTACCGAAACCTTTCGGAGAGCGTTGACAGTGTCGTTGGACAGCTGCGCGGAGAAAAAAGAGTGCCCCTTCAATGGCGTAACCAGTTCCGGCAGAGTTTGGAGGAAGATGCCGGAAAGCGAGACTTGAAGTGTGATGTTAACGGAGTCCGCTTGGAGAAAATGGCTAGCGTGTGTTTACCACTGATTAATTACCCGCTCTCTAGTGGTCCGCTTCAGAGTGACCAGCGTGCGTAGCTCAGCTAATGCAGCAACTGGATCAGGAGTCTCAGGTGTGTGAACAGGGAGGTGAAGCTGGGCTCTCATTCCCCTCCCCCTCCCCTCCCCCCAAAAACTGTGGTTTGTAATCAAGGAAATCTCCCGAGAACAGCAACACAACTGAATTATGTTCTGGAAGAGTTGAGAAGAGGTACGTCTGCTAAACCCTTGGGGCCTTACAGACGCGCAGCTTCAGGTACCGAGGAGGGATTCGATATCCAGAGGTCCAACGCCAGGAACTGTCGAGGGATGAGACGCTGACCCTGACGGAGGCATTGCAAATTAGCATGACACACGACGCCAGCTCCAAGCACATGAAGCAGCTTGATCTCGAAGCGCCAGGAGTCGACCCTACCCAGTCCTCTAAACAACGAACAAACGGTCCAACCGTCGATGCTGTTCAGTCCTCTAACCAACGACAGCAACAGTCCAACAGGCGATGCTGTCCAGTCCTCTAACCAACGACAGCAACAGTCCAACAGGCGATGCTATTCAGTCTTCTAACCAACGACAGCAACAGTCCAACAGGCGATGCTATTCAGTCCTCTAACCAACGACAGCAACAGTCCAACAGGCGATGCTGTCCAGTCCTCTAACCAACGACAGCAACAGTCCATGCTATTGAATCCTCTAACCAACGACCAGCAACAGTCCAACAGTCGATGCTATCCAGTCCTCTAACCAACCAACGACCAGCAACAGTCCAACAATCGATGCTATCCAGACCTCTAACCAACCAACGACCAGCAACAGTCCAGCAGTCGATGCTATTCAACTGTGGTGGTAGCCACCCACCTCGCCAATGGCCAGCCTGTGGCACCACCTGCTCTGCCTCTAAGGAGTGCCACTGACGTAAGATGTGCCGCTCCAGCAACAGCGCAGCACAGGAATCCGGAAGAGATTCGCAATACGATGGACAACCACCAAGCAGCAAACACCGGCGAAGAAAAGCACCCCAACGTTGTGACGGCGGCCGACGACAGCAGTATCAGATTTTATCGACGACGACATGGCTAACAGCATTCAGAGTTTGGAATTCTCAGCCATCCACAAACGCTAGGGGGATGACTGAGACGAACTCTACGTTAGCCTTTCAATTAAGTACAAGCGCCCAGCGACCCTAATAGTAATAAGGGTCATGGTCGATACAGGCACCCAAGGAACCATCCTCCCCTTACGAATATATCGACAGATGACATGCTACACGCACACGGATATTCCATGGAGAAACACAACTCCCTATGCTTATAACAACACGGCGCTGTCACCATTACATACAGATACAACAATTCCAAGTGCCCGAATCAGAAGGACCCGTCATACTTGGTTTGCCGAGCGGCCGGCAGCTGCGTCTGGTGACAGTCCATTGTGCTGTAGACACCTGCAAACCGCACCCCACCAAGGACGCAGATGACCTGACACGCCTGTACCCCGACAGGTTTAAGGGGACTGGAACTTCAGCTATGAGCTCCACATCACTCTGCGGGAAGACGACCAAAAAGTCGTACAACCTTCCCGGAGGTACCCCATCCTGCTCCTTGATGGGATACAGGCTGCGCTCAAGAAGATGGAGGATCTGCAGGTCATCGAACGTATTACTGAGCCAACGGACTGTGTCAACGCAATGGCCTTCAGCAGAAAGTTCAGTGGCATTCTACGTATGCCTCGACCCAGGAGCCCTCAAAAGATGTATAAAGGGAACACACCACAACACCAACTGTGGAAGAGACAGTTCCACAATGTCCAGCAGGTTGGACGCAAAGCATGGATACTGGTCGGGGAAACTTGACGAGGAGTCGTCAAAACTGACAACTTTCAACAGTTGGATGGTTCCATTTTTTCAGACTTTCGTGTGGCCTGTATCCTAAGACGTCTGTAAGCAAGGCATGGATAATATCCTGAATCAAAATCCTACATCCAGAAATGTTCTCCCTCTGTAATGTAAAGAGCCAGCCTACGGTGAGCACTTGGGACAAAGACTGGGGTCGAATCGACGCAGTACGTTATTGGTTTATTCCCTTTCTTCCCTACACACACACGTGCGCGCGCGCGCACACACACACACACACACACACACACACACACACACACCACACACACACACACACACACACACACATGCGCACGCGTACACGCACGCACTCACACACATTCGTGCACATACACACACACACACACAACACACACACACACACACACACACACACACACACACACGCACTGTCAGAAATATTATCAACACACGCACACGCACGCTAATTCATGCATCTACAGTCGCACACAAAACGCACGCACACTCTGAGCGCGCGCACGTGCATGTGTGTGGGGGTGTCTGCGAACTTTACTGACCTATGATTGAAAGTTTATATTTCACATCTGTTTTAATTGTATGATTATTTCGTTTTTGCGTTTGCATCCATATTGTTTATTTGTAACCAGTCTTGCTTGTCTGTTGAGTACTTTCCTATTTCAGGCATGATCGTTGTCCTCCTCTTTGGTATTGTTGTATGTGTGGCACATAAAACGTCGATTTGAGGAACAAACAACTACTCCTGACTACACAGTCTCCCAGCAGACATGCGAATTTTATTTTCACCAAGTAAAAGCACAAACTTGGGGGGGGGGGGGGGGTTCGTCTTTTTTTCTTGCGTGTGTGTGTGTGTGTGTGTGTGTGTGTGTGTGTGTGTGTGTGTGTGTGTGTGTGTGTGTGTGTGTGTGTGTGTGTGTGTGTGTGTGTGTGTTGGTTCACTCAATCATTATTACTATCACACCCATACAACAACACAAACACACTACCAAACACATAATGCCAAGTGGTACTGTTTAATACTAAGTCCACCAGTCATACACAAATGCATTTATTCCGCCCTCCTCACCACCTTCCCCCTTCCCTCGCCAAACCCACGTGCGTCGAACACGTAGATCAGAGCACCTGTGTTTTGAATACAAAGAGGGCTTAGCCTGTTACTGCCAGCCCCTCAGTGTGCAGTACACGCAAACACGCATTCACGTCAATGGCTTTATAATGCACTTCAGCGTGGGGCGAGGGAGGGAGGCGAGTCACTCTCTGCAAAAGGCCAGACTTGATTGAAGATAAAGCTGGAGTCGATACTTTGAGGTCGTGGAGACAACGTATTCAGCCAAACGTCAAAAGCAGGTCCACTGAGTGCGCGTCCGGAAGGTTCTCTGGCAGTGTGGACAGTGATGACAGCAACATGTGACAGGGGCACTAACTCGGGATTGTCTGGTCTGCTTCCGTTGTCCTCCCGCTGCTGTGCTTCCCTGTCTCATGTGGCTCCCCTGATGGTCTGTTGTGGCTGTCCTGTTGGTCTGCTGTGGCTGTCCTGTTGGTCTGCTGTGGCTGTCTTGCTGGTCTGTTGTAGCTGTCCTGTTGGTCTGCTGTGGCTGTCTTGCTGGTCTGTTGTGGCTGTCCTATTGGTCTGCTGTGGCTGTCCTGTTGGTCTGCTGTGGCTGTCCAGTTGGTCTGTTGTGGCTGTCCTGTTGGTCTGCTGTGGCTGTCCTGTTGGTCTGTTGTGGCTGTCCTTTTGGTCTGCTGTGGCTGTCTTGTTGGTCTGTTGTGGCTGTCCTGTTGGTCTGCTGTGGCTGTCCCGTTGGTCTGCTGTGGCTGTCCTGTTGGTCTGTTGTGGCTGTCCTGTTGGTCTGTTGTGGCTGTCTTGTTGGTCTGCTGTGACTGTCCTTTTGGTCTGCTGTGGCTGTCCTGTTGGTCTGCTGTGGCTGTCCTGTTGGTCTGATGTGGCTGTCCTGTCGGTCTGCTGTGGCTGTCTTGTTGGTCTGTTGTGGCTGTCCTGTTGGCCTGTTGTGGCTGTCATGTATGTCTCCCGTGGCTGCCCTGCTGGTACACATGTCGTGCAGCCTTTCTGAACGGAAGAGCGGCAGTTGGTGTGATACGAAACTGATGCTGTAGTTTCGATATGTTCAGTTACGAAACTGTGGTTTGATTGCCTTCGTTGTCTTGTGCTATCGCGCGGAAGCTGACCAGCAAAGGATTTGAAACGTTTTCCTCTTGCCTCTTGTATACTTGTGAGACTGCATACTACAACAGTTGGCACGGGTCTTGGCAGGCTGATCACTCCCAGGTATCGGGGCTCATGCCGAACGCTTTGGGTGACAGTTGTAGGTGTCTTTGAACCCTTTATTCTGGCTCCCGTGAGAATGCTTTCCTCGCTGAACCTCGGCGTAGGTAGTCTTTCCGGCAGCCGTTGGTAAGTATATACTACGTAAATGACCTGTCCATCTTAGCTGACACTATGTCTGGATGGCCCAGCTGCTTGGCAGGCCAGCTGGATCAGGACTTCAGTGTCTGGAATCCCGTCCTGCCCCTTGATGTTGAGATGTTTCCTGAAACAAGTTTCATAGAAGTGCGTCTGCTCCTTTGCATGGTGTCGGTACACAGCTTGTCCATGTTCCACATGCCAACAGAAGCGTGGAGAACAAACTCCAAGCACTGGTTCACGACGTCTTTCCTCCAAACCACCGCCATAACTGTTTACGCCATATAAAAAAAAGAAACAGAATGACGCTAGCGTTCTAAAACAACATCCAAAGATCGTTTTGTGGTTTGATAAAGGGGATTTCCCCGACAATTTGCATACTGTGTGTCCGTGTTAAAATAAATAGCCGTTCGTTTGAACCTTTTTGTGTTTGGGTCTTGGTTACGCCATAGGTCTTCAGAAACTGCAGACAGTTCTTCGTTGATGCTCTACACAACAGTAAGCATGTATGTATAAAGACAGCACAAATAATACCGGGCCTCCTTTGTCTAATAACCGCTGACTGTTCTTACACCAACACAAATCAAATGAATCGTTCGACTCGAGAAAGAACTATTTTTGGTTACCTGGGGCGGACCCGCCTGATGTTTACGTGCGTGCTTCGACGCTATGCGCCTTCCACAGAGGTAGTACCTAAACATTTTGCAAATTCACAGAGGACGCTGACAGTGTGAAGCTATTAGGGAGGATTTCGGTAGACAGATGCGCAGAAATAAGCAGTGCCCCTTCCATGGCGTAACGTTACGGAATAATTTGGAGGAAGGATGCCGGAAAGCGAGGCTTGGAGTGTGCTTAGGGAGTATCATTTCACTGCATGCTTTAGTGTCTGAAGGCTGATGCCGCTTTTCTTCCTGACACTAGCGTGCACCCTGGCGAAGCTTCCTCTGCCTTTCGCTATTCTGACGTTCACCTCGTCGTCGATGGGGACGGTTGGGACAGCTCTGGACACTGGGGTTTATCGACGTGATGTCGCAGTTCCACATCTAAATGCAAGCACGTGTCCTGGACAACGGTGAGACGTCCGAGCTCCACATCTAAATGCAAGCACGTGTCCTGGACAACGGTGAGACGTCCGAGCTCCACATCTAAATGCAAGCACGTGTCCTGGACAACGGTGAGATGTCCGAGCTCCTTCCTGTCTCCAGCAGCGTGACACAGGGTGCGTCGTGACACCAGCTCTCTTCAGTCTCGTGCTCTCCGCCATGACACCGATGCTGACAAAGATGGCGAAGTTGAAATCAGAATCAGGTATCGACTCGATGGCAAGGTGTTCAGCCACAGGCGGTTTCACGCAAAGATCAAGGTCACGAGAGACGTCCTCAGGAATTTCTGTTTGCAGACGACAGCGCCCTAATGGCCGGCGCAGACATAGCGACACGTCACAGCGGCAGGACACGTCACAGCGACAGGTCACGTCACATAGGTTACGACGTCAGCGTTGCTGCCACAGCTCCGTCGGATACACGAGCGACATTCAAGCGGCAGGCGTTCGGCGATGCAACTGAACCTTGACCAGAAACCTTGCACTTATCTTACAAGCACTGCCCCATTGTCGTATCAATCGTACTGATCGTTATAGTCATGCGGATGTGTATTGTAACCGATTTTATTGCGTCTCCTGTGTGGTGTGTGTGTGTGTGTGTGTGTGTGTGTGTGTGTGTGTGTGTGTGTGTGTGTGTGTGTGTCTGTCTGTCTGTCTGTCTGTCTGTCTGTCTGTCTGTCTGTGTGCATGTGTGTGGGGGGGGGGGGGGGGGGGTTCACGTGCACATCATAATTCCATTCTCCTCGTGTCTTTGAACCTGTTGTACAGTGAGGAGAATTTGTTGGAGAAAACGACAATTTAGAGTATACCTAGGCAAATTTTCTTTCTTTTCTTTTTTCGTTTTTTTTTCTTTTTTTTCCAGTAATCAATGAAAGGGAACTATCAACTGAATAATGTGTCACAGGAGCGTGTAGGCGTGGTACTGCAGTTATGCGCACACTCACGGCAGGCCCAGCACGACCGTCTTCCTCCTTTTTGTTGTTGTTGTTGTTGTTGTTGTCGTTGCTGTTGTTTTCTCGAGCGGTAAGGGAGATCTACGGCCCTGTGTAGAACTTCCTGTGTACAGCGACATACGTCCCGGCTACCGGTGTTCCTGTCTGAGCCAACGACGACGAACACGAAATTAGTATATAAAAAACAAGTAACAATTTAAATTAATCAACGATCGTAAATGACTCCAATAGCTGTTGATTCAAATGCTCTGAATTGTCTGACTGGGCCACACACATCTGACTTATTTTGTAATTGTTGCAATGGAACTAAATTGTCTTTTTTTGCTAATGGTCCTGGCTGGTGGTTTCCAATGAAGCAGGTCTTGAAGAGTTTGTTTGAACTTTGTGCCTGTGAAATAGTATACAAAGAAATTCACAGAGGAACTCACATAAGCACAGATCTCAGAAACTCCCACGAGAAGACTGAAAGAGTTTGTGAACTCTCCCCCAGGTCTCAGTCTTGGCTCAAACACAGGAAAAACTCGAAGGACGATCATGGGAATGGAAAGCACGAAGAACTCGATGGACAGAGCGATGAGCATTTGGGTGACGCCGATCTCTTTGCTGGACAAACTGGACGAAGTCTGGCTGCGCCAACGAACGATATGGGTCAGTCTGACAGATGTGATGATGGTCGTTATCAATACGATGATTGGACAACCGACTGTCAGACAAAACCCGTAAAACACGCCGCTCAAAGCATTGAGAATGGCTTCATTCCGAAAGTAGTAACTGTTGACATATAGTTGCCAGGAACGTCGCTGCGTGCGCATCTCATAGAAACACGTGACCTGATACATGGCCGTGACGGCGAATCGTGCAAACACAAGAACCGACACGCCGACAATAATTATAAAGGCAATAGCTTTGGTCGGAATGCATCTCTGAGCTCTCAGGGGAAACAAGACACAAATACATCTTTCAGTTGAGATGATCACAGACAAGAACGTGCAGCCGTAGGCAATCCCATACAGTCCGACGACGTTGTTGTTGACCACGTACCGATACACTGTCCCAAATCGCTCACGTCTGTGAAGGAAAAGAGCTTGTCTGCATGAAATGTAAGGACAACTATCAAAGACATGAGGTCGAGGAGTGCGAGAGAGAAGAGACAGAGGTTGATTCTCTCCTTGAGGCCTTGCTTGAAGAACACGGCCATGTTGATGCAGTTGGCGGGGAAGCCGATGAGGAAGAGGACAGGGATGATGACGGTGGTCTTGATTCTGTCAAAGAGGAACTCCGCCTCAAGACTGATGAGGTTGTTGGGGTTGTTCCACGGGATGACCGCATTCATGCCAAGGATGATGCAGTTTTCTGTGACACTGCTGGCTGAATGGTTCACTTTGTCCACTGTCCATGGTGACGTCATCTCTCTTTCTCTCACAGTAGTGTCTGATAGCAAGACTATCGAAGAAGTGATAACATATGGCATATGTACCGCTAGGCTTTGTTTGTGATGCTTACTGCTGTGTTCACTGATCGCCGATTCAGAATATCAGTAGCTTTCAACCGATGTGTATCTTGGCATCTTTCTTCTTCCTGTATTCAAATAGTTATATATGTAATATTAACTGACCTCACAAACGAGTTTCTTAAAAACTGACGACAAACACAAACAGCTCAAAAGCCGCACCATGCATTAGGACAAAAGCAGCAGTGATCTCATTCGGGCTAATACAGTAACTTAGTACAGGCTATGCGTTCACCTGCTTTCTAGAGCTTATATAGCGACCGAGTACAAATACTTTAATACGGCGATGGTAAGGCTTTTTTTATAATGCGGGAAGGAAATCAATAGACTCATCAATATTTTCCTGGTCTCCAAGTTGTACAGAGGAAAACAAAGAGAGTATTATTTGTTTTTGTTTTGTTTGTTGGTTTGTTGTTTTGTTTGTTGGTTGTTGTTGTTGTTTTTTTTTTTGTTTTTTTTTTTTTGGGGGGGGGGGATTTTATTTATTTTATTGTTTAATAATTAGTTTTAGTTGCTTTGCTCTACCCTCCGTTGGGTGTAGCTTAATACTCTAGAGCCTTAAGCCCCCCCCCCCCCCTTCCCCCCCTCCCCCACCCTTAAGAGATACCACTCATTGTACTGCTCACATAAAACAAATTCCTCTTCAAGTAAATTGAAGACTGTGTGAAAAACAACACATAGCGCTAAAGATGCAATCAAGTCGTTTCTCATTCCTCTCAAAGCATAGAACATTTACATAGATCGCTTCGTGTTCCTCTTGTAGAACATAGAAAATTTACAGAGTCCTCGTTTAGGACATAGACCATTCACAGAGATCGTTTCTCGATCATTCCTCTTGCATGACATAGACCATTCACAGATATCGCTTCTTTCCTCTGATAGAATACAGAACAGTACATATTTCGTTTTCTCATTCGTCTTCTTATAGAGCATAGAACATTTACTTAAGATCATTTTACATTCCTCTATAAAATATAAAACATTTACAGAGATCGTTTGGGATTTGTGGGTGCTAACATTTCACTTTATAAGGAAGCGGATACATAATCTTGTGTATCGGTTAAGGATAACAGCAAACAAACAATAAACAATAATTATAAATGAGAGTACAGCAAATGTCTTCACTTGGAATGAAAGCACAATAAACGATGTGAGTGAGAGCACAGAAAACAGACATAAAGAACTGTATGAATGAGAATGAGAACATAACGAACGTTATGAATGAGAATGAGAAAACAACAAATATGAAGACGGACCCACATTACGAATATGAGCGAGGACACTACAAAAGTTATAATTGAAAATGAAAATACATCAAACGTTATCAAACTAAAAATGTTATAAAATGAATAGCATGACAAATCGGAAAACGGGTAAAGGTTATGAATATGAACTAGAACACAGCAAAAGTTATCAACGTAAACGAAAACACAACAAATCTTATGAATCATAATTTGGAACACAACAAATAAACAGAATGAAAGTCAGAACATAGAAGAAAAAAAATTGAATGTGACTCGAAACGCTACAAATCTGCTGAACTTAAGAATGCAAACACAACAAACATTACGATCAATGAATCAATCAATATATGTCTTTATTGCCACGTATCACATAAAATATACATGCACATGGAATGAGGCATGGTGCTGAGAGCATTCGTGATCATATACAGATTCACAATAACAATAACAGGTTAACAATGTATATAATACTATAATAATACGATGGACAAGCCATACAAAATTTTATACTCAAAATTAAACGCATAGTCACTGTCTGTTACAGTAATCGCTTCCTGTTTCATTTAAACAAGAGAGTAAAATACCGGGGCATTACGTAAAGACGAAGAGGAACAAGGACCGTATCAACAAAGGACAGAGAAAGGGTGGGGGGGGGGGGGGGGGGGGGAGGAATGATCGAGAAACGATCTCTGTGAATGGTCTATGTCCTAACATCACCTCAGTGCAGTCGCGGCCAAAAGCAGCTCAGGAACTAAACTGCAACAGTCACCGTGTGGTCTTCTTCCTTTGAGATCTGATGGGAAGTATGATATGGAATAAAATGTTAAAAAGAAAAAGAAAGAGGGTTAGCCGTTATAAATGGTACAAAATTGGAAGCTAAGGCAAACATATATACCATAGCTTCCAGTTTTGTACCACCATTTATAATACAGTTCCTTCAGATATAATAATTATTTCAAACCGGATGATGGCATCTTTATTTGTAAGAACAAACTATTTGAGATTTGATGGGAAATAGCTTATGAAATAAAATGTTGAAAAAAGAAGATCGTTCGCCTATCTTCACCATAGCGTCCAGTTTTGTACCACCATTTATGATACAATTCCTGCAGAATAATAATTCTTTAAAACCAGATGATGGCATCTTTATTTGTAAGAACAAACTATTTTCAGGGAAAACAGTGAATTAAAAGAACACTAAATTAAAACATGAGAGTCGCGTGCATGGTTTGCCCGATTGCACCCAAATCTATGTGTCTGTGGTGCGCACATGTATGTGCGCGCGTGCGTATGTGTGTTGTGTGTGTGTGTGTGCGTGCGTGCGTGCGTGCGTGCGTGCGTGCGTGCGTGCGTGCGTGCTCTCGTGCGTGTGTGTGCGTGTGTGTGTGTGTGTGAGTGTGTGTTTGCATGTGTGTGTGTGTGCGTGTGTGCGTGCGTGCGTGCGTGAATGTGTGTGTGTGTGTGTGTGTGTGTGTATGTGTGTGTGTGTGTGTGTGTGTGTGTGTGTGTGTGTGTGTGTGTGTGTGTGTGTGTGTGTGTGGCGAGCGTGCGCGTGCCTGAATATCGAACAGAACGTCTAACAGCTCAATGCAGCCTGAGTGTTTCACCGAACGCCAGTCAACTCGATGAAACAGGTAACACCCAGCTGAACGACTTGACGAAGAGCATGATGTGGACCTTACCGGGTTTAAAACGCGAAAGCACAACACTGACGGATCCATGCATGAAGTTAGCGGAGCAGAAAGAGATATTTTATGTTCGCGGCAACCCGTTCCACCAACCGCTGCCATAACTAGTTACGAAATATGTCTATATCAGCTATCGTTGGTGTTCAAATGGCTGTGACTTTGTAACCGACAACTCAAATTATATCAAGCATTTCTTTTATAACCGCCTACGTTGCTCACGCCAACACAAACAAAACCAAAATCGTTTGAATCGTTCTTCTTGTCGCTGTTTTTGTTTAACCCGGGCTCACGCGCCTCGTGTAAATGCGCGTGCTTGGGCGCTATGTTGCTTTCACAGTCGTTTCGTACCGACACTTTTCAGGAGAGCGTTGAGAGCGTCGGTGGACAGCTGCCCGAAGGAAAAGTGTCTTTTCAGTGATGTAACCAGTTCTGGCAAAATTTGGAAGAAGATGGCGGAAAGCGAGGCTTGGAGTGTGCCGTTAACGTGGTCCGCTTGGTGGCAGTGGCTAGCGTGACGTGATTAATTGCCTGTTTGCTAATAGTCAGCTTCAAAGTGAGCAGCGTGCGTAGCTCAGATAATGCAGCACCTGGATCAGGAGTCTCGTGAGCCGGTTTGGCCTAGCGGTAAGGCGTTAGGCTGGTAAGCGGAAGGACCTCGGTTCGATACCGCTTCGGCTCTCCTTTCTCTTCAGTAAGGTTGTGGTTTGTGGACACTGTCTTGTGACTTTGTCCATCACTTCCTACTGAAACATTAAAATGGCTCTCATCGCTGCCCACCTTAATGCAGGAATCATTCTGGTGGTGACAGTGTAGCGATAGGTATATAATCTTCCTCTTCCCCCACCTCCTTACCCCCCCCCCCCCCCCCCCCCCCCCCCTCGTCCCTAATAAGCCTCATGGTTTCTGTTGACGTTAAGCACCATGTTTACTTACTTACTTACAGGAGTCTCAGCTGTGTGAACAAGGAGGTGCTCTCATTCCCCCCCCCCCCCCCCCCCCCCCCCCCCCTCCCCGTCCCTCATAACGCATACGGTGTCTGTGGACGTAAAGCATCATCGATCCACCTTTACCTACTAGTAAATGGGGAATGGGCAATCAGTCCCCCCTTTGTCAGCGGTGGAAGACAGCCTTGGCTCCTCTTGTCCTTGGTGTTATAAGCCTTAGCCAGTGCTAGTGAAGCAACCGCGCAAACAGTGGGTTAGGTTGCAGCAGGACACTGCCTTCCCTGCAAGACTACCCCCTTTTCCTTTGTCTCCACCCTCTTCCTCTGGCCCTCTATCAGACAGCAGCATCACGTGTTACTGTACTTGGAGCACGAGAATACATGTAGACTGTAACCTCGCATGAACTGGTGCTGTGTCTGCTGCCATGTAAAAGGAACCCCAAGTACATAATCAATCAAGCATCATTACATGAAGGCAGTGTGGTTTTGGCTGACCCTGGGCTTTGGATTAGTCTTGTGTGCTGTGTATTCCTGTGTATGACACTGTGATTTTGGACTGGATGTACATGCACCCGGATTTATAGCATTTGTGACCTGTTGGATTCCATTTGGACTCACCATTGCCACTTCCGGTGAGAGTATCTTCTCCACTTTCTCGTGACCACACATACATACCAATGAGCATGGCCGACTTACCACACCCGAAGCTGGACTGGTCGTGGCGTGACAGGGCAAATGCCGTCGCCAATTGTAGAAACAAGCTGAATTGGGACCTCTGTGCAGAAAACAACTATTTCTTCGGCCGTTTTTGTGCTGCAATATTATTGGTTTAGTCCCTTCCTTACACACACACACACACACACACACACACACACACACACACACACACACACACACACACACACACACACACACACACACACACACACACACACACACACACACTGTCACAAATATTATCAACACGCGTACACGTACGCTCATTCATGCATCTACACAGGCACGCAAAACGAATGTGCACTCTGAGACAAACTATAACTTGTGCGTGTGTGTGTGTGTGTGTGTGTGTGTGTGTGTGTGTGTGTGTGTGTGTGTGTGTGTGTGTGTGTGTGTGTGTGTGTGCGTGCGTGCGTGCGTGTGTCGGTGTGTGTGTGCGTGCATGCGTGCGTGTGTCGGTGTGAGTGTGTGTGTATGTGTGTGTGTGCGTGTGTGCGTGCGTGCGTGCGTGTGTCGGTGTGTGTGTGTGTGTGTGTGTGTGTGGTGTGTGTGTGTGTGTGTGTGTGTGTGCGTGCGCGTGTGTGTGCGCGCGCGTGTGTGTGTGTGCGTGTGCGCGCGCGAGCGCGCATACACACGAGCGTGAATGTGTGGGTGCGTGCGAAATTTTACTGACTTTTGAATGAAAGTTATATTTTTGTACATGTGTTTTAATTATATGATTATTGCGTTTTTGCATTTGCATCCGTATTGTTTATTTGGAACCAGTCTTGCCTGTGTGTTGTGTACTTTGCTATTTCAAGCATGATCGTTATGTCTTCCTCTTTGACTTTGTTCTATGTGATGCATACAAAGCTTCGATTTGTAGAAAAAAGAACTACATCACCCAACTACAGTTTCCAATCAGACATACGAATTTTATTTTCGCCAAGTAAAACCACATGGAATGTTTTTCTTCTTTTTCTGGCGTTAGCTCACCCATTCATTATCACTATCGCACCCATACAACAGTACAAGCATACTGCCAAAAACGAACCATCAAGCCAGGTGGTCCTGTTTAATATGAAGTCCACCAATCGTACAAAAATGCATTTATTCCACTTTCTTCGACCCATTCCACCTTCCCCCCTCCCTCAAGCCACTCCACTCGCGTCTAACGCATAGATGAGCGCCCGTGCATTGAATACAAAGAGGGCTTAGCCTGTTGCACCCAGCCTCTCACTCTGTGCAGGACACGTAAAAAAACATATAATGCACTTCGTCGGGCGGATGGGTGTGGGGTGGGAGTGGGGGTGGGGGGGATCAGGGGGTGCACGCTGTGCAAAAATCCAAACTTGAAGGAAGAAAAACCTGGAGTTGAAACTCCGAGATCATGGAGACAATGTATTCTGCCAAACTTCAAAAGTAGGTCCACTGAGTCCGCGTCCGGAAGGTTCTCTGGCAGTGATGACAGTGATGACAGCAACAGAGGGTGACAAAGGGTCACTAACTCGGGATTGCCTGGTCTGCCTCCGTTGTCCTCCCGCTGCTGTGCTTCCCTGTCTCATGTGGCTCCCCTGTTGGTATGTTGTGGCTGTTCTGTTGGTCTGTTGTGGCTGTCCTGTTGGTCTGTTGTGGCTGTCCTGTTGGTCTGCTGTGGCTGTCCTGTTGGTCTGCGGCTGTCCTGTCGACCTGTTGCTGCTGTCAAGCTGGTCTGTTGTGGCTGTCCTGTTGGTCTGTTGCAGCCGTCCTGTTGGTCTGTTGTGGCTGTCTTGTTGGTCTGTTGTGGCTGTCCTGTTGGTCTGTTGTGGCTGACCTCTTGGTCTGCTGTGGCTGTCCTGTTGGTCTGCTGTGGCTGTCCTGTTGGTCTGTTGTGGCTGTCCTGTTGGTCTGCTGTGGCTGTCCTGTTGGTCTGCTGTGGCTGTCCTGTTGGCCTGTTGTGACTGTCCTGTCGGTCTGTTGTGGCTGTCCTATTGGTCTGTTGTGGCTGTCCTGTTGGACTGTTGTGACTGTCATGTATGTCTCCCGTGGCTGCCCTGCTGATACGCATGTCGTGCAGCCTTTCTGAACGGAAGAGCGGCAGTTGGTGTGATACGAAACTGATGCTGTAGTTTCGATATGTTCAGTTACGAAACTGTGGTTTGATTGCCTTCGTTGTCTTGTGCTATCGCGCGGAAGCTGACCAGTAAAGGATTGGAAACGTTTTCCTCTTGCCTCTTGTATACTTGTGAGACTGCATACTACAACAGTTGGCACGGGTCTTGGCAGGCTGATCACTCCCAGGTATCGGGGCTCATGCCGAACGCTTTGGGTGACAGTTGTAGGTGTCTTTGAACCCTTTATTCTGGCTCCCGTGAGAATGCTTTCCTCGCTGAAACTCGGCGTAGGTAGTCTTTCCGGCAGCCGTTGGTAAGTATATACTACGTAAATGACCTGTCCATCTTAGCTGACACACTGTCCCGAATCGCTCATCGTCTGTGAAGGAAAAGAGCTTGTCTGCATGAAATGTAAGGACAACTATCAAAGACATGAGGTCGAGGAGTGCGAGAGAGAGGAGACAGAGGTTGATTCTCTCCTTGAGGCCTTGCTTGAAGAACACGGCCATGTTGATGCAGTTGGCGGGGAAGCCAATGAGGAAGAGAACGGGGATTAGGAAGGAGGCCTTGATACTGTAAAATAGTAACTCCGCCTAAACACTGATGAGGTTGTTGGGGTTGTTCCACGGGATGGTCGTGTTCATGCCGAGGATGATGCAGTTTTGTGGGACACTGTTAATGATTGGTTGACGTTATGCACTGTCAATGGTGACATCATCTCCGTTTCTGTCATTATATTTTCCGGTATCACGGTCATTGTAGAAGTGGTAATAGATATCACATATACTTTACTATGACTCTCCGGTGTTCTTTTTTGTCGTTGTTTGTTTTGTGTGTATGTGTGTGTGTGTGTGTGTGTGTGTGTGTGTGTGTGTGTGTGTGTGTGTGTGTGTGTGTGTGTGTGTGTGTGTGTATGTGTGTGTATTGTTGGTGGTGGTGTTTTTGTTTCTTTGGTTTGTGTTTGTTCGTTTGTTTGTTTTCTGATGACAGATTTACAGTTACATCAGTCGCTTAGATCGGATGATGCCTTGACGTCTTTGATCTTGGAATCTTGAAGTAATGAGTGTAAAAGCGGACATCGCTGACATAGGCCCTACGGCCTTTCGAGGAATACAAGCACCATACACGCCATTCTGTGCTTTACGACAAACACTGGTTTCCTCTAAGCTGAATCAACATCTTAGTACAGTTTTCAACATGGACACAACAACTAGTGTTAAGGTGATAATTATATTCATCCGCTTTATAACAGTTACATAGTTACCAACTTTAAACATTGTTCTATACGGCTTCTTATTATGGGGGAAATGGATTCGATAAAATGATCAATAATGTCCTAGTCCTCAAAGTTTACATGGAAGAGCAAGGAATTTCTTCTTCTTTCTTCTTCTTCTTCTTCTTCTTCTTCTTCTTCTTCTTCTTTTCTTTCTTTGTTTCTTCTTCTATTTTTCTTTTTTTTCTTTCTTTTTTTTCTTTGTTTTCCCTTCCCCCCCCCCCCTCCTCCCCCCCCCCTTCTCTTTCTTTTTTATTTTCTTTCCTTCTTTCTTTCTTCTCCTTCTCTGTTTCTTTTTAACTGAATTATTCTGCAGGGTGTGGTCTTATGTGATGCAAACCTTAAGCCCCCCTACTCCTCCCATCCCCATTTTTTAAAGGTACCACTAACTGAATCGGTTATATCAAACGAGTAACGTTAGTTAATTTTCCACATGCGTTTGTCAGCAAGTCACGTCGTTATAACGGTCTTTACTCATCCCTCTTATAGACCGTAGCACATTCACACATATCTTTTAACATCCCTCTTATAGGCCATAACGCATTGACAGAGATTGTATCTCACTCCTCTTATAGGCCATAACGCATTCACAGAGATCGTATCTCACTCCTCTTATAGGCCATAACGCATTCACAGAGATCGTATCTCACTCCACTTATAGGCCATAACGCATTCACAGAGATCGTATCTCACTCCACTTATAGGCCATAACGCATTCACAGAGATCGTATCTCACTCCACTTATAGGCCATAACGCATTCACAGAGATCGTATCTCACTCCTCTTATAGGCCATAACGCATTCACAGAGATCGTATCTCACTCCTCTTATAGGCCATAACGCATTCACAGAGATCGTATCTCACTCCTCTTATAGGCCATAACGCATTCACAGAGATCGTATCTCACTCCTCTTATAGGCCATAACGCATTGACAGAGATCGTATCTCACTCCTCTTATAGACCATAACGCATTGACAGAGATCGTATCTCACTCCTCTTATAGACCATAACGCATTGACAGAGATCGTATCTCACTCCTCTTATAGACCATAACGCATTGACAGAGATCGTATCTCACTCCTCTTATAGACCATAACGCATTGACAGAGATCGTTTCCCAGTTCTCTTATTATGCCATAGAACAGCGACAGAAATGGTTTTTCAGTCCCCTTAAAGACTACAGAACATTCACAAAGATTGTTTCTCAGTCTCCTTATAGATCATGCAATTTAAGAGGTTATTTTGAGATTTGTGCGCACTAGAATGTTTATTTTCTATAGAATTTTGTTTACCTAGTCTATGTTGAACAATACGGATAACAACGGGAAAACAGTACACAACGATTATTACTGAGAATTAGAACTCAGCAAATGGTGTGACAGTGTATGAAAACAAAGCAAATACTGCGAATGAGAATCCAACACACGTCTTGAAAGAGAAAGAGCCCAACGCGCTGAAAGAGAATGAGAACACCGCAAAATGGCGAGACTTAAAAATACAACAAACGATATGAAACAGCATGATAACAGCTCTTGTGAATAAGAATGAGAAATAAACACACACATGTTATGAATGAGTACGCAATAAACGCTATGAATGAAATTCCGAACACGGCCAAACATGAACATAAATCAGAACACAAGAAGCAATTTAAATGAGAATAAATACAAACAAATGTTATGAAATGTTACAAACAAAATCTGTGAACCAACAACTGTAAGAAATAAAAAAAGAAAACATGATCATATGAAAAATAGAAGGTTATGGATAATACTCGAAACACTGCAAACGTTCTGATTTTCAGAATTAGGTTACAATAAACGATACTTTGTTCGTCACGTTACCCCAGTCCCAGCCAAAAACTAGTTCAGTAATAACTTTTTTTTTAATACGACAGTAATTGTGTGGTCTTCATCATTTCAGATGACATGTGAAATGTGAAATTAAAAACTCACAGAGAGTTGATACGTTTGATAACATCGCACAAAATTGAATGTGTGTGTGTGTAACCGTGTGTGTGTGTGTGTAACCGTGTGTGTGTGTGTGTGTGTGTGTATGTGTAACCGTGTGTGTGTGTGTGTGTGTGTGTGGGGTGTGTGTGTGTGTGGTGTGTGTGTGTGGTGTGTGGTGTGTGTGTGTGTGTAACCGTGTGTGTGTGTGTGTGTGTGTGTGTGTGTGTGTGTGTGTGTGTGTGTGTGTGTGTGTGTGTGTGTGTGTGTGTGTTGAGGATCAACAACGAAATGTTTCAGGCATTGTGAATTCGAGCCAGTACTGCTCCGGGTGCAGCCGTCAGATGGGGGGAGGGGGGGGGGGCTCTGTAGGGGGTGTCAATATTCTGTTTCTTCTACAAGTCTTTCGACATTTCTGGCAAACAACTCATTTCAGTCCAAGTTGGCCTTGTGCTTTCTGTAGCGCATACATACTCTCACCTCTTCTGCCGACAATTTTCCCAATGTCGCTAAGGAAAACAGGACATTTCTGCGAAGTGATTTGTTCTTCGCACTCTCGTCCAGCATAATTGATTGATAGTAGAGCAGACTTCTACATCCACAAATGTTCCCCCTATATAATATTATAAGGAGCAAGCATTCTGTGAGCGAAATGGTTCTGCGTCAATTAAAACACCACGCCCACTATAAGGAGTGCACCGCGTTCACTATTCTGTCAAGTGCTCGGAATACTAATGAAGGTTCGATTCCCAGAGCTTTCAGTGCACTCTTACGGTGTTCATACGCCAGACACCTCAGATTTATTCCTGACTGCTAGCCAAGAATGTGTAAGGTGTTCCAATGCAGTGTTGCAGGAATATTTCCATCTAAATCAAGAATGAAAGTGGTGACGGAGTTGCCGCTTTTCTAAGTAATCATTTATATGCATGTGCACATGCTTTTCTACAAGCTTTGACAAAACAGACAGAAGTCATGTTGGTCTATAATTAGTCGGATTTTTTATCTGTAGATTTTGGAAGCGGAACCACTTTGGCTCATTTGAATAAAAAGGGTTTTGTCGATGCATCAAATAAAAAATATACGTAAGCTAGTCTGTCATGCCTAGCAATGACAAATTTAGTAGCTGGTTGCTTAGACCATCCAGACCAGACGATTTTTCTTTTGTTTTCTGGCTTCGATATGTATTTGCCTAGTTCCGAAACGAAGATATATGCGATGACAAAAGGTTCTTGCCCACTAGTTTTTTGCTTGCGGAAATTATGTACAATATTTGAACACTAATATATAATCGTTCTTGGTTCTTTTAATGATTCTGCAACAGACTGGAAATGATTGAACATATTTTGAATTAGATTTTTTGCGACGTCGGCTGAAGTTGAGCGTCTAGAGCACGCCACACAGATGATATATTACCACGCTCAATGGGATTTTCGATTTTTGTTTGTTTTGTTCCGCTTTCCTCACACAATGTTTCAATTTATTTCTGAGTTTCTTGAACTGAAGGAAAGACATTTATCTCTTTAGTTTGTCTCTCTCTGCCATTGTTTCCTTGATATTTTTTTCTCTCTAAGCAATGGTGGTAACTTTCGATGTTTTACCTGCTTGCGTTTTAAAGGTGCATGTGTATTGACAACAGTGAGATATACATTGCACTATAGCACCAAGGCTTTGTCGGAATCATCACAGTTCAAGACTTGAGTGAACGGGGCTCAGTGCGGCTCAGTGCAAAACTTAGTCTTATTAAAAGGATTGAAAGACCGAAATGATACGCGTGAATGGGATCTAAGCACACAAAAGCTTCAAAAGAACACTATTTATTTGGACAAAATACAACATGTGAATTTTCGGAGTTACAAAACTTGTTTTCAAGTTACAAAACGACACTTAAACAACAGTTAATGCGAGTGTGTATGTGCGCATCTCTCTCTCTCTCTCTCTCTCTCTCTCTCTCTCTCTCTCTCTCTCTCTCTCTCTCTCTCCTCCCCTCACCTTTCTCTCTGTCACTCTTCCGTGCCATTTGAGTTTTACGTCATATAATATTTGTGTGTGCGCCAGCCCAGTGGTGTTAAGATATATGACTATCCCCTTGCCTATATGTCATTTCCACTCGCATTCTCATACATTTCTCATAAATTCACATCGACGCTGGGGTTGCAGTTCAGTCCACGTATTGTGACATGTAATCAATAGCATGATTATAAAGATATCAATGTGAATGGCATAAGCCATGCCACTGTGAATTATACACATTGATATGTAAGTTTACATAATACAGGAAACATCATTACATGAGATCCATTCTTTCCTTTCTAAACTAATATGTACAAAGAGCATTGCTTTCACACATTTGTAACTGGTTAGCTTAGAGGTCCTTTCGCCTAGCTATATGGATTGTCTCCCCTGGAGTGTCCTTTTGGGGAAAACAACGCCATAACACTTCTATTCCTACACGGGAGGGAAGTGTTGACCCCAAAAGAAAGATAAATGGCTGAACTGCACCCCAAAGCGTGAATACCGCTGCTAATAAACACAAACAAGAAGGTGGGCTGGTGGTCCCCGTTGTGGCTCCAGCCCTGTTGGTCCGCTTGAGGCACGGTCCAGGTCTGAGAACCCTCGAGACCTGTAACATGCACACACTCGGCGGCAGAAGAAAAATATAAAAATCAAACCTGGAACATATGCAAATTGACAGCAGCAAGACATTCCAACATGTATGTTTTGGCAAACATTTTTTTGGCCCTTCTCTTTAGGCACCACCCTTACTTCTCGCTTTGATGACCGTGCAATTAATCATGCAAGTGCTCCATGATAGTTCATAGAGCAGACACCCTCTGTGAACATCGTATGTACTTCGTGAAGGCATCTGAGGACTGTCTACCCAATGATCTTATCTGGTTCTCTGACATGCCCTGGCTGCAGCAGTAGTGGCTGCTCCTATACGAAAGCTGTGTGATTTAAACTGTTTGGGGCAGAAATGACAAAACTGCAGGGCTCCTCGTAGCTGCTCATTAAACTTGGCACGCGTGACAGGCATGCTTGTGCAATACAGAAATAAAGCACCTGCTGTAGCACCTCGCCCAGACAAGTATGCCTTCATGATCTGAAGAGGGCAGTCCTGCGGCGAGGTGGTACCTTTTATTGTTAGGGTCAAGGGCTTGCCTTTGCTGTGCTTGAAGTGAATGGAGGTCACTGTCGAGGACGTGTCTTTGATTTCTAGCTGTTTCCACTGGGGCTAGAGCTGAAACCAGTAGTTCTTCGGCATGCCGGGTCAGCGCGGCAATGCTGGGACATGGTCCGGTCGTCTGGCGGTCCCTCTGATGCTTTGGCATGGCGGCTTCTCCTCGTTGGGTGTGTCTTTGGCATCTGATCATAAAACAACTCAGGAACAGCTAGATATTAATCACTCTGGTGTGTCCCTTTGTATGGTTTTAGCAATATGTTTGGTATAGCTATGAGCAGGGCGCACAAGTGCCAGGACTGGAACCAATGAAGTAAAGTCTGACCAGTGGTACGGCTGTAGACTGGAACCAATGAAGTAAAGTCTGACCAGTGGTACGGCTGTAGACCGGAACCAATGAAGTAAAGTCTGACCAGTGGTACGGCTGTAGACTGGAACCAATGAAGTAAAGTCTGACCAGTGGTACGGCTGTAGACTGGAACCAATGAAGTAAAGTCTGACCAGTGGTACGGCTGTAGACTGGAACCAATGAAGTAAAGTCTGACCAGTGGTACGGCTGTAGACTGGAACCAATGAAGTAAAGTCTGACCAGTGGTACGGCTGTAGACTGGAACCAATGAAGTAAAGTCTGACCAGTGGTACGGCTGTAGACTGGAACCAATGCAATAAAGTCTGGAAACTGAAACCAATGAAATAAAATCTGGCAAGTGGCTTGGCTGTAAACTGAAAACAGTGCCATAAAGTCTGGCAAGTGGCACGGCTGTAAACTGAAACCAATGCAATAAAGTCTGACAAGTGGCAGCGTTGTAAGCTGATACTAAAGCGATAGAGTCTGGCAAGTGGCAGAATTGCATTTGTAATGTGCATTAACATAGTGGCCTGCAGGGGGCAGTCTGCCTCACTGGGGAGGTTCTTTTTATGTCACACTCACAGGGTACCTCGCTTTGTATCGCTTCACCGGGTAGGCATGCAAGCCTTTGCCGGGTACCTCACGAGCTTCTCCCTGCACTGCCTGTTCGAAGTCCTCCAGGTGGGTGGTTGCCGGCACTGTTGATGAGGAGACTGCAGCTTGCCGTGCATGGTCCGGTCGTCTGGAAATCCCTCTGATGCCTTGGCATGGCGGCTTCTCCTCGTTGGGTGTGTCTTTGGCATCTGATCATAAAACAAAATCAGGAAGAGCTAGATATGAATTGCTCTAATATGTGTCCCTTTGTAAGGTTTTAGCAAAATATTTGGTATAGCTATAAGCAGGTCGCACCTTGGGCCTAGTGAAGTAAATTCTGGCCAATCAGGTCACACCTTGGGCCTAGTGAAGTAAATTCTGGCAGGTCAGGTCACACCTTGGACCTGGTGAAGTGTATTCTGGCTGATGGCAGAGCTTCAATGTCGTGTGCATTAGGTCATGGGCCCAAGGGACATAGCCAAACATGGTAACTTTCCGAATTATAAATCTCTGTGCAGATATAAGCCGGCTGTAAACTGAACCTGGATAAATCAAATCTGGCAAGTGGCAGGACTGCAAGCTGAAACCAATGAAATAAAATCTGACAAGCGTCAGGACGCAAACTGAAACCATGAAATAAAGTCTGACATGCGTCAGGACTGCCAACTGAAACCAATGAAATAAAGTCTGACCAGTGGTACGCTGTAAACTGGAACCACTGCAATAAAGTCTGACCAGTGGCACGCTGTAAACTGGAACCACTGCAATAAAATCTGACAAGCGGCAGGACTGTAAACTGCAACCACTGCAATAAAGTCTGACCAGTGGCACGGCTGTAAACTGAAACCACTGCAATAAAGTCTGACAAGTGGCAGGACTGTAAACTGCAACCAATGAAATAAAGTCTGGCAAGTGGCACGGCTGTCAAATGGAACCGATGCAATAGAGTCTGACAAGTGTCGGCGTTGTAAACTGATACTAATACGATAAAGTCTGGCAAATGGCAGGACTGTAAACTGAAACCAATGCAATAACAGGGGGCACAAATGCCTCACTGGGAGGACAACCATCAACAGTCCGCAGGGGGCAAAAATGCCTCACTGGGAGGACAACCATCAACAGTCCGCAGGGGGCAAAAATGCCTCTAATGGAGGAGAAAAACATAGGAAAGGCCGCAGAGGACGCAACAGCATAAGAAAGTGAGGGTAAAAACTAAAACAGACCCATCATTTTGTGATGTCAAGTGACCATGATCCTGAAGAAATAGCCACTGTGAGTGTCTGTTGTGTGCAACTCACTGCGGCGAATGGCAGGCAGCAATCATTGCCGCCCGCCTGATAGACTTATACATGGAGCAAGCTTGAAGGTACTGTAGTCGCAGCAGACTCTGTCACTGCATTTTCATCAGCAGTGGGCAGAGTACTACAAGTCGTCAAGTGGCTGCCCCCCACACTAAGGCAGTCAGAGCAGTTAAGTAAATTTAAACAAACAAAAATGTTTTTTTATATTTTATTTGCATTGCACTCTACCAGCTCCATTGCAAAATTGGTCCCTGCAATGTACAAATCCAGATCCAGACATGAGACACTGACCTTGCGTGTACAAATGTACCCCGTCATCATTAAAGAGCCCTCTCCTGCTTTCCTGAAGCGTAAACTTTGCATCGTGTTTCCAGACCGTGGTGTAGGGCACCTTCTGGCTGTGCTCTGTACCGGTCGTGGAGCAGTGAGGCTAACTCCAAAAGCTGCAAAGAAAACGCATCGGCATCCCTCTGGCTCCGCGCAGTCCTTGGGAAGTCGTTACCGCCGACCTCAGTGGAGAAAAATGATGTCGGATTCCTTGGAAACTCAGGACATTATAGTGTTCAACAGTGCGCCGCCGTTCGCCAGTAGCCGCGTCACTGTCAAAACACCTCGTCCACAGATCTCCACAGAAGTTGTTCTGCGTAGCTTGAAATCTTTATACAGCGCTATTCTCTGCTCTCGAGCTCTCTGCTAGGAGTTAGTTCATGTCGCTGAATTTTGGATAAAGTGGTCGTTGACTTATATCAATATTTTCCAGTTTCTGTGTGTGTGTGTGTGTGTGTGTGTGTGTGTGTGTGTGTGTGCGTGCGTGCGTGCGTGCGTGCGTGCGTGCGTGCGTGCGTGCGTGCGTGCGTGCGTGTGTGTGTATGTGTGTGGTGCGTGCGCGCGTGCGTGCGTGAGTGTTGGTATCTGTGTGTGTGTGTGTGTGTGTGTGTGTGTGTGTGTGTGTGTGTGTGTGTGTGTGTGTGTGTGTGTGTGTGTGTGTGTGTGTGTGTTTCTCCACAATTCCTACAATATTTTGAAAAACGATTATGACTACGACATGACTATGTTTCTTCCGAATTGATTTTTGGCTAACAGTAGGCCTATCAGCTGAAACACTTTCGTTGTGTTTTCATTCTCTTTCATATTCCTCAGTACATTCCATACACACAGACGTTTCATCCGAAATCTTTACACGCAAAATCTCGAGATGATTTAATTGAAATCTTCCTTGTTGTGTGCGGTGGATGAGTAAAGACGATGACATAATCATGACCTGTGAGACACCTCAGTGGAGATCATGCAGTTCCCATGGGGTTGCAGCTTTAACTCTGTCTTGTTTCTCGATCAAAGTTGTTGTCGCCAAAACGCACAAGAATGGTTAAAAGCGCCCGAATTTTAGACCAGAATAAAAAGTAAATCGACTTTTTTTCCCTTCTTTTTCTCCCTGAGCAAATTGTTGATAGTTGTTGAATCCATTGATTAACCTTTGAAGCGAAAAAGAAAAAGGATTCTCGCTGTCTGATGAACTGTTTGTGCAGGGTAACTATAAGTAGGGAAATCCGCCCGTTACAAGCGTTTCATTTGGGCTCATCTCCACACTTGCACCTCAACCTACAAGAGATTATCTTAAAACACTGAAGTGATAATGAGCTCCTATTTGTCTTGTATTCATTACTTATCTGCAACTGTGTCTGCAAAACAAAAACGTTAGCTAAACATCACGAGACAAGGGAAAGACGTGAGACTGATCCCCTTCGGATAGCTCTTACTGTGACTGTGAATTGATTGTCAGGGAAAGCACAGGTGTGTTCACAGTCATAAGAAGGTGTAGCTGCTTATGAAACTGTTACACTTGTTTTTACATTCTCCCAATTTACCATCTACTCGGTCTAAATGAAAGCGTATTCGAGCAATAGAATGCCTTTCTCAGTAACTATGCCATCAGAAGACACTCTGCAGGAAACAGTGATGACGTCACCATGGACAGTCGACGAGGGTAACCACTCAGTGAGCAGTGTCCCACAAAACTGCATCATCCTGGGCATCAACACGACCATCCCGTGGAACAACCCCAACAACCTCATCAGTCATGAGGCGGAGCAGCTCTTTGACAGAATCAAGGCCACCGTCATCATTCCCGTCTTCTTCCTCATCGGCTTCCCCGCCAACTGCATCAACATGGCCGTGTTCTTCAAGCAAGGCCTCAAGGAGAGAATCAACCTCTGTCTCTTCTCTCTCGCTCTTGTCGACCTGCTCGTTGTGACAGTGACCTTTGCTTTTCACGCAGACAGACTCTACACCCAGTTCACTGACAGAGAGCGCACTGGCTTGGTTTTACGATACGTTGTCAACAATAACCTTCTCGGACTGTATGGTATTGCATATGGGCCGATGTTCTTATCTGTGATTGTCTCAGTCGAACGATGTATCTGTGTCTTGTTTCCCCTGAGAGCTCAAAGATGCATCCCCACAAAAGCTATCGCATACATAATTATTTTCGGCGTGTTGTTCCTTCTGTTTGCACGATTCGCCGTCACTGCCATGTTTCAGATCACGTGTTTCTACGAGATGCGCACGCAGCGGGTTTCCTGGCAGCCTTACGTCAACGAGTATTACTTCCGGAATAAAGACATGATCAATGCTTTGAATAGCGTATTTTACGGTTTTGTTATGACTGTAGGTTGTCCAGTCATAGTGTTGATAGCTACCATCATCACTGCCGTCAGACTCACTCAGATTGTTCGTTGGCGCAATCAGACGTCGTCCAGTTTGTCCAGCAAAGAAATCGGTATCTCTAAAATGCTCATCGCTCTGTCCATCGAGTTTTTTGTGCTTTCCATTCCCATCATCGTTGTTCGAGTTGTTCCTGTGTTTGAGCCAAGGTTGAGAGCTGGTAGAGAGTTTGCAAATTCCTTCGGTCTCCTAGTGGGATTGGCTGAGTCCTCTGGCAACGTGAGTTCCTCTGTGAATTTCTTTGTGTATCTTTTCACTGGCACGAAATACAGAGAAACCCTTCAAGGCTTGATCACTTGGAGAACACCGCGTAGGATTGAGAATAGCAGCCTTTCTTGTTCTAAAGGAACAGATACAAATAGTTTGACACCTATCGGCTAAGCACATATCTCGGGCACATGAGACAAACAATCACTCTGTCTCTGTTTGTCTGTCTGTCTCTGTCTGTATGTCTATCAGTCTGTCTGTCTGTCTGTCTGTCTGTCTGTCTGTCTGTCTGTCTGTCTGTCTGTCTGTCTGTCTGTCTCTCTCTCTCTCTCTCTCTCTCTCTCTCTCTCTCTCTCTCTCTCTCTCTCTCTCTCTCTCTCTCTCTCTCTCTCTCTCTCTCTCTCTCTCTCTCTCTCTCTCTCTCTCTCTCAACTACGAAGTATGGCGGAGTGCGCATGAAAGCCAAATTCTGTTTGAGCGAGTCTAGTTGTTCTGCAAGCAGCCGTTTAGTTCCCTTCGAAAGTGATGTCCTTTAATGTGTGTGTGTGTGTGTGTGTGTGTGTGTGTGTGTGTGTGTGTGTGTGTGTGTGTGTGTGTGTGTGTGTGTGTGTGTGTGTGTGTGTGTGTGTGTTTTAAAGTTTTTCTTTTAGTTTTTTATAGTTTTTTATAGTGTGTGTGTGTGTGTGTGTGTGTGTGTGTGTGTGTGTGTGTGTGTGTGTGTGTGTGTGTGTCTGTGTGTGTTAGACTTTTTTGCTCCAGTTGTTTTTCACTGCTATTTTTTTCCATTTCCGTTGCAATCGCTGTCTGGTTTTATATGTGTTGCTGTTGTTATTATTATTATTATTTTATTAATTGTTGTTTTTATTTTTACTGATGCTGTATTTGTCTATAGCCTTCTGTAATAATATTTAACTGTGAATGTCTTGGTTATTAGTAGTAATGTAGCAACGGCAGATATGTGAGTCGGCCTTTGTGCTAATATCTTCACCGTTGAGAAATAAAGTTCAATCAATCAATCAATCAATCAATCAATCAATCAATCTCTCTCTCTCTCTCTCTCTCTCTCTCTCTCTCTCTCTCTCTCTCTCTCCTCTCTCTCTCTCTCTCTCTCTCTCTCTCTCTCTCTCTCCCTCCCTCCCTCCCTCCCTCTCTCTCTCTCTCTCTCTCTCTCTCTCTCTCTCTCTCTCTCTCTCTCTCTCTCTCTCTCTCTCTCTCTCTCTCTCTCTCTCTCCCTCCCTCCCTCTCTCTCGTTTGTTTATTTAAAATAAAAAAAATGGGTTGATTTGCTGTTGTTGGGATTCTTTATTTATGTTTTTGATGGGTGGGGCTGCTTTCTATCGGTTTTTCTCCAAAGTGGATTCCACCTAGACACGTGTGCTGCGTGGTGGCTAAGGGAGGATGGGGGGGGGGGGGGGGGGGGGGGTGCGTGTGTGTGTGGAGGAGGGGGGGGGGAGTCGTAACGAGAGCGCGTCATACACGAGACTAGGGGATGGGTGTAACAGGCTAGTGATGCTGAACATAGGTCAGAAAGCTTAGTTTGGAGTGTGACTGGACGGGTGCAAGCCGGCCGGGTTAGCTCGTGAAATATTATTTGTATAGCCGCTATTACAGCACAAATCTGAAACAGAATTGCTGCTAGCTTTCTAAGACAAGATACAAATACAAAAAGGTTCAAATTAACGCTTATTTATGTTAACACGGACACACAGTATGCAAATTTTCGGCGAAATCCCCTTTATCAAGCCACAAAATGACACTTAAACAACAGATAAATGGTTAAAAACGACGAAAAATGAAAGAAAAAGACTTGGCTTGGGTTGCGTTTTTGCAGCTTGTTCGGTGCTTGGAAGATTGTTGGCATGGCAATCTGATTGTCCGTGTTAAAATAAACAAGCGTTCGTTTGAACCTTTTTGTGTTTTGCT
The DNA here is from genome assembly GCA_018857735.1 of Alviniconcha marisindica. Lineage (NCBI taxonomy): Eukaryota > Metazoa > Mollusca > Gastropoda > Provannidae > Alviniconcha > Alviniconcha marisindica. The sequence goes on from JABMCL010000813.1 coordinate 1,975,764, forward strand.
ATTATAGCAGTTAAGTTGTATATAGTATTTTATGACATACTTGTTCAGTTTATTTGGCATAGGTTTACGCTAATTTTAGAATAATGTTTTAACATAGTTGTGATGTTAATTGTCAAGTAACTTATTTGCACTTTTGGTACAGCTGAAATGCCACGCTTGTGTATCATTGTACGCAGAGGATGATATCCTGTTTCCTCTTTAAAATGTCTTTTTCTTCAGCATTATGACTTCTTTTGTTGTAGTAACTTTTTATTTGGTGATGGGCGTGAATTTGTCAGTAGGATAGTACGTTCCTTGTGAATTTGCCACTTCGTAAACGAGTTGTGGTACTTTTATTGATGTGATAGTGATTGATGATGACTGGATCAACAGTAAGAACTATTTCGTGTACATTTTACTTAGCGGAAATAAAAACATTAGCAGTCTTGTAGCGTCAGTTCTTAAACATTTGCTTTTTATTGAATTATGTGCTCTCTCTCTCTCTCTCTCTCTCTCTCTCTCTCTCTCTCTCTCTCTCTCTCTCTCTCTCTCTCTCTCTCTCTCTCTCTCTCTCTCTCTCTCTCTCTCTCCGTCTTTTAGGTATAACCGTAAACAATAAACTTCGCTGGGACTCACATATTAATAATGTGTGTAAAACAGTTTCAAGACGAGTCTTCCTTCTGTCGAAATTAAGGTACATCGTAGACATCGACACCAGGAAACTGTTCTTCAATGCCCACATTAAACCTCACTTTGGATATGCGTCAGTCGTGTGGGAAGGATGTAGTGATGTTCTCAAAAAAGAGATTAAATTCTCTGCACAGAAGAGCTGTAAAGTTAATCCTCCCAGATACAACTAAATGATGTGTGGCATGTGTTCATCTGGCGCTGTGAGCACGCTATGTTTTGTGTGGAAATTCTCGTGTATAACGTTTCACTCACTCATTCATGCCTATATGTATATAAATAATGCCTGTAATTTGATATCTATTCATCAGTAGCTTAGCAAGGACTAGTTGTTAAACAGATTTTTGACTCAACCTAAACTACAATCCTTGTAAAATAAAGTTTTCGAGTTCGAGTTCGAGTTCGAGTTCGAATTCTCTCTCTCTCTCTCTCTCTCTCTCTCTCCTCTCTCTCTCTCTCTCTCTCTCTCTCTCTCTCTCTCTCTCTCTCTCTCTCTCTCTCTCTCTCACACACACACACACACACACACACACACTACCACTAACACTAACACTAACACAGAAACTGCATGAAGAAAAGAGATTTTGAAAAGACAAAGGTTCCCAAGGAAGAACTGACAGATGTAGCATGACGGACAGAAACAGGGAGATGGTTTCAGGTGGTTGGAGCCTGGTAAGAGAAGTGTCACAACAGATATGAACATTTTAAATTTGTATACGATGCACAGACAGTGGTGCCGAGTATAGTCCCTTGCCTCGATGGTGGTGGGGGGGGGGGGGGGGGGGTACTTCTTCGTGTTGTCATCAGAGCTGAGCTAAGAATAGACTGAAGCAACCGGCGCTGCAGAGTACACAGCCCGTCACGTGGCCCGTTGTTTTCTTCAGCCAGTGACCTTAGGGAGAGTCAACTGAATAGTGGTCGATACATACTGAAGAAGAAAATATTTCTACTGTGAATACGTCCTACATAAAAATATAAAAATCATTCGAGGCACTAGAAATCATTTAACTTTCTTGTCAGACGACTAGAACAAGGACAAGACTACAGTCAGGTTTCTCTGCCAAACTAGAC
>JABMCL010000813.1:1982500-1992500 GCA_018857735.1 Alviniconcha marisindica
TGGTATTTTGTTGTAGTGACAAACCCCACCAGTCGATACACGTGACTGTCAGCAGGTTTCAATCGAAGTTTTTTGTTGTGAACTTGCTTGCACTGACTGCTGGGACGGGAAAATCACAGCTCTGGAATGGAGTCGATTTTTCTGCAGCCTGTCTCGTCCTCCTTTCATTGGAAACAAACGAACGAGAAAATCAGTCAGCCATTTCCCCCCTCAAAACAAACAAACAAACTTTTATCGAGTTGGTAGCGCCAGTTTCTCCTTCAGATGTCTTGCGTAAAGTAAATCAGCCGTACAGCTATGTTGCGTTCGTAGAACATAGTGTGCAAACGACTGATAAGACGGATCGTTCAGTTCAGTTGTGTGTATGAGCGTTTAGCTGTAGCCTGCTACCTGCACGCACTACTGGCAGAAGGATCGGGATATTAATTAATAAGTATTTATAAAGCGCAAAATCCTGTCCATAGAGACTATTCTAAGCGCTTACACACGCACACACATACTTAGAAACACCCGCACACACGAGCATTCTGACTATGCCAAGCTAAATTTACACAACTTAAAACGGACAGCAAATGGAGACGAGGTGGGTGAAGACAGCAGAAAGGAACAGAAAACACGGCAGGTCTACAGTTTCTACATATTATACGTGCTACTGCGATAACACGCGAGTGGAGCGGTTACCGGAGTCAGAGTCAGCATAGAAGGCACACTCCGAGCATTGCTTTCCGGCACCTTCCTCCAAGGAAGGATGTAAACCAGTGCTTGGAGTTTGGATAGAAGGTTGAGCCTGGTGAGAAAACCTGTTCCGCCGCTCCTGTCGGGGATGGAATCCAGACTTGTGACCACGAGTCCGACACTCTACCATTCAGCGAAATCCTCTTGCTACAGAGTATGCTGTTCAACACCTCATGCAGTGACTGTAAGCGGATGGAACTATACTAGCTATTAAACAAATAAACGTTTCATCTACTGAGTGACCATAACTGGATAGAGCTATGAATTGTAAAAGAAATAAACATCTAAAACAGTCCAAACACATAAAAGTTTTAATATGTTTTGTCAATACCGTTTGAATATGAGGAATCTGTATGCTTGCGGAACACTCGCTGATATAAAAGGTTAAAAAGAACGCTGTATATTTGGACAAAACACAGCATGCTAACACAGCGACTAGGCCGCAGCTACAGCGACAGCACTTTGAACACGTACCTCATCCAGTGCTCAAACCAAGCAGTGTGGACTATCTGATGTCCTCCTCCGCGGCTTTTTGCGTTACGTGGGCCTGAAATCATGACCTGTTGACTGTGCATCGGAGTGCTGAGTTTGCCTCTTGACACACTCAAGAGTTTGCCTACACGAATACTTCAGAGGAGGTCCGAGCCAAACATCTCCAGTGAGAGTTATTTCCATGGGACGAGTGTTAGATGGGATGGAGTAGCCACGGGTATACGCGACTTTCATGAAATGTCGATGTTTCGTAAGAAGCACCGTATAAGCCTTCAAAAGGGAACAGAATAATTATCAGGTCAACGCAATGGCCTTTCTTCGTCTCTTTGAATCTTGATGATTTTATGATTCCAATCAGAATTGGCATCGACCGATTGACAGTTCCAGAAGGGTTCAACTCTCTCTCTCTCTCTCTCTCTCTCTCTCTCTCTCTCTCTCTCTCTCTCTCTCTCTCTCTCTCTCTCTCTCTCTCTCTCTCTCTCTCTCTCTCTTACGCACGCGCTCACTCACATTCTCTCTCTCTCTCTCTCTCTCTCTCTCTCTCTCTCTCTCTCTCTCTCTCTCTCTCTCTCTCTCTCTCTCTCTCTCTCTCTCTCAAACACACAGACACAGATACACACACACACACACACACACACACACACACACACACACACACACACACACACACACACACACACACGTGTGAACACACACACACGCGCGCGCGCGCGCGCGCACGCACGAACGCACGCAACCACCCTATCCCCCACCCCCACCCCCACCGCCACCCCTACACACTCGGACACGAGCTCCAGCTCCAACTCGTTCGTTTTTATTAGACTGAACAATATTTCCTCGTCATTAATAAGAAGAGAAAGTTACCCTTCCGGTTTATCAAGAAGCGAAACAATACTGGCAGCCACCTCAAAACTAAATTAACACTGGAATCCAGGTGCTTGTGATTTTGCATTTTGAGTGAAACAATAACGTCTGTGCCATAGTATACAAGACACGTACTCTGTGTGTACAGTTTAGAAAAAAAAAGACGCTCTGTATCAAGGAATTGACTTCATCTTCATCATTTCCGTGCCCACAATCAGGTAGTTGAGAAACGCTGCCACTTTGAGGGGTCTGATCAGGTGCTTGCTGAAATAAAAAGCTTCATATGAAATCCTACGGCACTCTTGAAATGAAAAGCTTCATATGAAATCCTACTGCACTCTTGAAATAAAAGCTTCATATGAAATCCTACTGCACTCTTGAAATAAAAAGCTTCATATGAAATCCTACTGCACTCTTGAAATGAAAAGCTTCATAAGAAATCCTACTGCACTCTTGAAATAAAAAGCTTTAGATGAAATCCTACTGCACTCTTGAAATAAAAAGCTTTAGATGAAATCCTACTGCACTCTTGAAATAAAAAGTTTTATATGAAATCCTACTGCACTCTTGAAATCAAAAGCTTCATATGAAATCCTACTGCATTCTTGAAATAAAAAGCTTCATATGAAATCCTACTGCACTCTTGAAATCAAAAGCTTCATAAGAAATCCTACTGCACTCTTGAAATCAAAAGCTTTAGATGAAATCCTACTGCACTCTTGAAATAAAAAGTTTTATATGAAATCCTACTGCACTCTTGAAATCAAAAGCTTCATATGAAATCCTACTGCATTCTTGAAATAAAAAGCTTCATATGAAATCCTACTGCACTCTTGAAATCAAAAGCTTCATAAGAAATCCTACTGCACTCTTGAAATCAAAAGCTTTAGATGAAATCCTACTGCACTCTTGAAATAAAAAGTTTTATATGAAATCCTACTGCACTCTTGAAATCAAAAGCTTCATATGAAATCCTACTGCATTTTTGAAATAAAAAGCTTCATATGAAATCCTACTGCACTCTTGAAATCAAAAGCTTCATAAGAAATCCTACTGCACTCTTGAAATAAAAAGCTTTAGATGAAATCCTACTGCACTCTTGAAATAAAAAGTTTTATATGAAATCCTACTGCACTTTTGAAATCAAAAGCTTCATATGAAATCCTACTGCATTCTTGAAATAAAAAGCTTCATATGAAATCCTACTGCACTCTTGAAATGAAAAGCTTCATAAGAAATCCTACTGCACTCTTGAAATAAAAAGCTTTAGATGAAATCCTACTGCACTCTTGAAATAAAAAGTTTTATATGAAATCCTACTGCACTTTTGAAATCAAAAGCTTTATATGAAATCGTACTGCACTCTTGAAATAAAAAGCTTTATATAAAATCCGACTGCATTCCTGAAATAAAAAGCTTCATATGAATTCCTGCAGCATTCTTGAAATAGAAAGCTTAATTCATATCAAATCCTACTGAATTCTTAAAAGAAAAAGCTTCATAGAAAAATCCTACTGCATTCTTCAAATAAAAAGCTTCATATGAAATCCTACTGCACTCTCTCTCTCCTGAAATAGAAAGCTTCATATGAAATCCTACTCTACTCTTGAAATTGAAAGTTTCAAATAAAATCCTACTACACTATTGAAATAGAAGGCTCCATATGAAATGCTTCTGCACTATTCAAATAGAAAGTCATATATGAAATCCTACCGCATTCGTCAGAGCTTACGGAGACTCAAAACGCTTTACAACACAATTAAATAAAAAGCATTCAACGCTTGAATACTCATACACAAACCAATGGCTTAAAAATACCTTAATAAACTTATTCAGACTTTTTGATATTTCACGGATGAAACAAACATTGATCCCAAAAACGGAAAAGAAAAGAGAGAGAGAGAGAGAGAGAGAGAGAGAGAGAGAGAGAGAGAGAGAGAGAGAGAGAGAGAGAGAGAGAGAGAGAGAGAGAGAGAGAGAGAGAGAAGAATTATTTTTCGAGCGCACGCGCTGACGCACGCAAGCACGCACGCACGCACGCAGGCACCCACCCACAAACACGCACGCACGCACGCACACACACACACACACACACACACACACACACACACACACACACACACACACACACACACACACACACACACACACACACTTTTTTTTTTAATTGCATGCTCGCGCGCGCGCGCACACACATACATTTTATTTTATTACCTTTTAATTTTACTGTGAGTGTGAGTGTACATGTCTTCTCATATGATTGCAATTGTAATTGATGTTTATTCTGCTTTTGCTGACATATTCAACATACTATGTTTGGAGGTAGCGTATGACTCTATGGGGCTGTTTTACTGGCACTTGCATTATATCTATGATCTTATCTTGTACCTATGTTCATGTATTATACTGTGTGTTATTTTGCTGGTATCTTTTATGCAGTCGTAAGGCGAATTTCTGTTATTCATAGACAATAAAATTTCTGTATTCTGTATTCTGTACACACGCACACGCGGGCGCACGCACACACGCACGCGCGCACACACACACACGCACGCACGCATGCACGCACACACGCACGCACGAATCCCATACCCTGATATACGACTCTGTGAGTATGTGTGTGTGTGTGTGTGTGTGTGTGTGTGTGTGTGTGTGTGTGTGTGTGTGTGTGTGTGTGCGTGTGTGTGTGTGTGTGTGTGTGTGTGTGTGTGTGTGTGTGTGTGTGTGTGTGTGTGCGCGCGCGCGTCTGTTGTTTGCGTTGAATTTTGAAAATATGTGCATTTAGAGAATTTGTAAGCGCTTAGGGCGTGTGCGGGTTAGGCGCATTAAGATCCATTATCATTATTATATGTCAATTCTTTCTTCCGTTGAGTGGGTCTCTTTTATAATATATGTGGTGTGTGTGGTGTGTGTGTGTGTGTGTGTGTGTGTGTGTGGTGTGTGTGTTGTGTGTGTGTGTGTGTGTGTGTGTGTGTGTGTGTGTGTGTGGTATACACACACACACAGACACACACACACAACACACACACACACACAACACATGTGAACACACACACACAGACACACACACACCACACACACACACACACACACACACACACACACACACACACACACACACACACACACACACACACACACACACACACACACACACACACATATATAATTTGTTTTATGCTTATTCCCAAAATCAAAAATGTTTTCTTCATTTGTTTGGAAGGGGGGATGGGACGGAGGGCAATTTTGTATTAAAAAAAAAATGTTCAAGTATTGTTTGTTTGCTTTGAGTTCTTTGTTTTGTTTTGTTTTTTATGGTAAGAGGTACGCATCATTCATCCGAGGCAGGATGGGGGAGGAATATATGACCACCCCCTATAAAACAGTACAAAAGATGAGCCTGCTCGTCATCTGTGTAGCCTTTCACAAATACGACACTCACTGATGCTATTGATTCTACATTTGGTTATAAAAGGTCCTTGTTTGATGAAACACGCGCGCATGAACAAGCAAGCTACCTTTAAAAAACGCATAGATATTGTTTATTATGAGCTTTGAAGAGACCGCTTTTACTGCTTGCCTGAGAAACAATGAACGGAAGTATTGTTAGTTATCTTCTGTCCATGTTTCAAAACGAACAAACAAATCTGTTGAATCTTGGAAAAATAAATACGTTAGGCAATTCTTCGGCGATAGTTCTTGTTATGATTACGAATACAATTTAATCGGCAAAGAAGACATTTTTTTGAGTTTAATCACCAAACCGTCTAGCTAGTCAATGCGAACAGGATCTGACAGACAAAATAGTTATTCCAGCAATGTCTTTCTCGTTGATCGAACTCTCCGAAATCACTATGGTAGTAACAACGGAGACTTCAACATCGGCAACCGTCGACGTCAGCCAATCAGCGAGCAGTGTCCCACAAAACTGCATCATCCTCGGCATGAACACGACCATCCCGTGGAACAACCCCAACAACCTCATCAGTTTTGAGGCGAAGCTGCTCTTTGACAGAATCATGGCCACCGTCCTCATCCCCGTCCTCTTCCTCATCGGCTTCCCCGCCAACTGCATCAACATGGCCGTGTTCTTCAAGCAAGGCCTCAAGGGGAGAATCAACCTCTGTCTCTTCTCTCTCGCACTGGTCGACCTCCTAGATTTGACAATTATCTTTGCATTTCACGCGGACAAGCTCTCCACGTTCACAAGCAAGGAGCGCATTGGTCCAGTCTATCGCTATGTGGTCAACAACAACGTCATCGGGCTGTATGGGTTTCTCTACGGACCGATGTTCCTGTCAGTGATCATCTCAACTGAACGATGTATCTGTGTCTTGTTTCCCCTGAGAGCTCAGAGGTGTATTCCCACAAAAGCTATCGCAGTCATAATTGTTGTCGGCGTGTCGGTTCTTGCGTTCACACGATTCGCCGTCACTGCCATCTATCATGTCACGTGCTTCTACGAGATGCGCACGCAGAGGTTTTCCTGGCAGCCTTACTTCAACGATTATTACTTCCGGAATAAAGCCATGATCCACGCTTTGAACAGCGTGTTTTACGGGTTTTTGGTGACAGTCGGTTTTCCAATCATCGTATTGATAACGACAATCATCACGTCAGTCAGACTCACCCATGTTGCTCGTTGGCGCAGCCAGACGTCGTCCAGTATGTCCAGCAAAGAGATCGGCGTCACCAAAATGCTCATCGCTCTGTCCATCGAGTTCTTCGTACTTTCCATTCCAGTCATCGCTGTTCGAGTTCTTCCCATGTTCGAGCCAAGACTGGGAGCTGGCAGAGAGTTTGCAAATTCTTTCAGTCTTCTTCTGGGACTTTCGCAGGTATTTTTCAACATGAGTTCTACAGTGAATTTTTTTGTGTACTATTACACCGGCTCAAAGTTCAGAGAAACCCTTCAAGGCCTGATCTATTGCAAAACGTCACCCAAATGCACGAAACGCAACCAGCCTGGTTCGCTTGCAACAGTTAATATTAGTCTGACGGTTGCGGACCCAGCAACTAGTTCTGGCATAGGAAACCAAGAATAAGTACCCGTTTGATTGTGGACTACTTGTCATTTATTGCTCGGTAATGCATTTGTGTCTCTTGCATTTGTACTTACACCAACATTTAAACACGGCCGGACAATACACACGCGCGCACACACACACACACACACACACACACACACACACTCACACCAACACACACACACAACACACACACACACACACACACACACACACTCCCACGCACCACACACACGACACACACACACACCACACACACACACACACCACACACACACACACACACACACACACACACACACACACACACACACACACACACACACCACACACACACACACACACACTCCAACACACACATTAACACTTGCACGTACACACACGCACACGAACGAACTATGTTAAAATACTGAATGCGAGTGCATATAGCCAGAGTAGCCTCCCTCCATCCGCCAGGTTACCCCCTCTTCCCATCTTGCTTCCCTTCATCAACGGTTTGTCTGCTTAACGTGCAACTCTTTACAGAAGAACCAAAACGATACGCCTTCATGTCTTCTTGTGTTTGCTGTGTGGAATTCTCTATTGTCAAACCGAAAAGATACCTCTGCTGGTATACTTTTGTGGGCTTATTGTGTGCAATTCTTTATTGTAATACCACCAACGTACGGCTTCATGTTTACTTTTGTTTGCTGAGTGCCATTTCTGTTGTTTAACTAACAACGTACGGCTTCATCTTTACGTTAGTCTGCGGGCATTTTTTTCTTCAATATATTGACTGTCATACTACAAACTTTACCCTCATTTACTCCTTTCTATCGATATAAACAAAAGCTTGTATTGCAAATACACAGAATATATTTTATTCAAACAATCACGCTAAGCATTCGTACGCTTATTCATATTCGTCACTGTTTCCTCTAAAACTAATATACTGAACTGATAAGACGTCAGTACAAATGCTTAGACTTCATGTGTGGAAAGACGATTAAACACTCTTAGAGGTTAGTTATGGGAAAACATCACAACACAACAAAGGCCTTTACTCGTACCGCATGAAATACCGCACACACGGTTTCGGTTGGCCAATCTCATAGCAGCACACATTCCTAGGCGTGCAAAACGGATAATTCGGATTGAAGAGTACGAGAACGACGAAGAACAGTGTTGACTGAGCTGTCTGTCACTTGTCCGCTATCACTTTTAGTTCACGGACACCGCTGATGGTCACACATACGTTAGAAGCAGTGGGTTGTTGGTAGACATATACTTAATTACAAACAGTTGATTAATACATTATCTCACTTAATTAACTCATTAATTAAAGTAATGACATTTTGACGCTTTATTTCTTTGGGGTTGGAGTTTCACGTGTGTGTGGATGAAAGAAAGGTATGGTTTGGTGATTATAATATACGTTAAAATCCAAAAGCTACCTCTTCTTCTTCGTCGTCGTCGTTGTCTTCTGTTTCTGCCTATTCCTCTTCTCGCCCTCCTTTTCTTCCCATTGCAAAATTCTACTGCACCTGCTATGGGTATTTACTTAAAGTGCTCTGTCTTGTTATTTTAAAAATGACAACTTTATTCATCTGTTTTTTTGTTGTTGTGTTATTTGTAAAGTACACACGAAAGCCATGCGTAATGAAGCAATGCATACGTCATCTGTTCTAAAGCAAACCAAAATGGGAATATATTTATAAGCATGATAATATATAAAGTAATGGTTCCCTTTACTGAAAGGTCATAAAATACGGAAGAAAATTAACATGTAGAATAGAATAAAGTAGGTAAACGATAAAATGGAAATATCATGCTTATTCAGTTATGGTATATCAGTTAATATAAAGTAAAACTGACCATGTGTATCTGTGACATTACTGGAATTCATGATAAAAAACAACAACAGCACCACACACACACACACACACACACACACACACACACACACACACACACACACACACACACACACACACACACACAACACACACACACACACACACACACACACACACACACACACACACACACACAAAAGTAAAAGAACTATATGTTATGCGTCTGACATCTTATCTATAAACAGTGTTGTGTAATATGCAACAGACAGTGTATAATAAAAAGTTTAAAAGTCTTAAAGTTGATTACTAGTGTTCTGAACCCAGATCAAAATACAAAGAGATTAAGCAGAACGACAACAATAACATAATTAAGTGGTAGGCATTGTGTTATTGCTAGTACTGTGGTAATTATACATTCAATGATAATCTTGTGTTAGTGCTTACAGTTGTATAGTGCATATAGCATATAATTATATTTTATTAGTTGAAAGATATAGTGGTAATATTGTTTGAATGAAACACATATTTTAAAAGCATACACACTTGTTGGTGTTAGGAGAAGTACGCATGTGTGTATTGTGGCGAATGTCTACAGTCACTCATTCAAAATTATATGTGAAAAGAGAGTACTTGAGAGCAGAGAATAGCGCTATACGAAAGTGATCATCAACAACAACAACAGCAACGACAAGCGTGCTCTCGTGGGAAGTAGGTGATGTCGTTGACCCGACAGACGACCATCTTGCTCGCCGTCAGAAACCAGTGATATCATTTCCCGACAGACAAATATCTAGTCTGGTGTCAAAAACCATCGATATAATTTTTCGACAGACTAACACCTAGTCTGGTGTCAATAACCAGTGATATTATTTTCCGACAGACGAACGTCTAGTCTGGTGTCAGAAACCAGTGATCTCATTTTCCGACGGACAGGCTTGCTCGCCGGTGGAAACTAATGATGTCATTTCTCGACAGAGGACAGCGTTGCTCGCCGTCAGAAGCTAGTACCCCGAAGGGAGGCCGGGGATGTCTGGTGTCAGCCCCTGT